>JANEHU010002453.1:0-28319 GCA_027563435.1 Nasonovia ribisnigri | reverse complement strand
TTTTTTATTCATTACATACAATACATACATTAGATAATATATTATAAAATAGTATACATAAAAAACATGATTTAACAAATGGTATCGTATGAAGTGGTTTCACATTTACAAATAACTTCGGTTTTACAATATTTACTTAACACTTTTTGTACATACTAATTTCCCTTCATTAATAATACAAATATACACCTTGGAGAGTGTCTACAATGTTCAACATATATATCGTCTCCAATCTTAAATCCATGAAGAATGATGGAGCAATAATGACACTGAACAGCGTCATCGATATTTGTATAATGAAAACCGGACTCAGCCAATTTATATTTGTTCTGAGTAGTATTTGATGGAAATGTATTGAACGTTTTTAATCTCGAGGAAAAAGTAGAGAATTTTGGATATGCTGGTGTTGAATCGAATCGTATTTGGTCGACCAATGACTGGATATCGTTTGCACATTTTTGAAAATTCATTTTTTAAAAATTGAATAATAACTTGAGAAAACAATATAATGAAATGATGAGAAAATTAAACACAACTTTGTCTGACAGATAATCGCTGGTAACTGAACATAATAAAAAAAAAAATAAATAATCGATTTTTTAAAATTTAAAAAACAGTGTAACCAACTTTGTGTTCTTTTCTGAAATAATTATTATAAAAAAATTTTACAAGATAAACATTTTTTAAAAGACGTTAAATAGACGGATAACGTGTGTGTAATCACCGTATTGTGTCACAATACGAAGTGAAACAAGACAATAAAATAATAACACAATTTGGTTTGACAACGGTTTATTAGTTAGTGAAATGTATAACTAAAAATTAATTTTAGTATGACTGAATAAAAAAAATTTAGTGTTTTTTTATATTTAAAAAGTATTAAACATTAATAAACTATAAAAAAAATTACATGCATTGGAAAAAAGTGTTTTAGAACATACATTAGGGTTTTTGAGGATTTTGATTACACGGTGGAGCATGTAGAAATGTCCCGCTTGAAATGAAGAAATCTCCCTTTAAAAAAGGTGCTCAGAACATACAAATATATACTACTGGCAATGCCACAATAAATAAACAATAATATAATAATAATAAGTGACGATTCACACACGTAAAATCTGGACAAATATAATAATAATGCCTGTATGGCTCACAATAATAAAATGATATGGTTGTGCCGATACGGCGACATATACTCGACGATTAACGCACACTCAGTAAAAATAATAAATTAGTATTGCCCTTATGGCTCACAATGATAGAATGATAATAAAATTAATAAGCATATAGGCTCGAGCCTGGTCACTGTCACGTTTAAAAATTATAATATTAACCCTTTACTTTTAAGGTAGTATAAAATATAAAAGTAGTTGACAGTTGACACACGTCGGTGTTTTCGGTAAGACGTACGGACAGAGACAAGATTCACGGCGGCCGTGCTATATTATATTCGCGCAGACGGAGCGGCGCCACGATAACATTTAATCTACATATTATATAACTCACAAGACATTTAAATAGGTACATACAAAAATAAATATTACTACAACAGGTGATAGTGTGTGTGTGTGTGTGTGTGTGAGTCCAGCTGTCCTCGCTGCCCGATAATGATAATTAATTTAAAATAATATGATGCATTTATAGTACTATAGTATTATGTTGCGGCGGCAACATGTACCAAAAAAGGTAGATATAATTTTAATTAATTTATGTATAATCTATTATATTATATTATTATGTAGGTATATGATATTATAGTGATATTAAATTATTTTTTAGATTTCTCAATATTACTTAGTAATATTATTAGTATCGAGTTTGGGAATAAATACTTGTTGGTTTTTATTACGATGATATTAATTATATAAAAAATATTTATAATATTAATAAAAATTAAAATGTTAAAAAAAAAATAAAATTAAAATGTTGAAAATTATATATGTTATTTACTAACGGTTTAAAATGTGTTTCAATAATATATTTTAGATTCTGAGCGGATCAATGAATGTATGGGTTTTACAATGATGTGTGTTTTTTTTTAATTTTTAATTTTTTTTTTTTTTGTCTGTCATCACGTTTTAGGACACTAAAAATGCTTGAATTTTCTTCAATAGTAGTTTTTCTGATAGGAAAGTGAATCTAGTTTGTACGTTGGGGGGTCAAAAGTAAACATTTTCAAGAAGTTTTCGAAAGTACAGTGTAAAACAAATTGAAAAATGAAGGAAAATACGGGAATTTTTACGCAACATCGGTTTTCGATAAAATTTTGATTTTTGGTGTAACTCTAAAATAAATTATGGTAAATACATGAAACTTTTACTAAATGTTTATATTAGCATTTTATATACACCATAACATTTTCAAAATATTTTGACTTATTTTGAGCTGTTCACGGACATTTTCAGTTTCCAATTTTTTTGGTTTTTTTTTTTTTTTTTGAATGTCAACAACATTTCATTAGTTGGGTAAAAAAGCTTGAAAATTTGATTCGAGGCTCCTAATATATTGTTTCAAAGGCAGATAAACAATATAAAAATCCGTGGTCACAATTTTTTTTTTATATGCATTATTAAAGTTCGAATTTTGACAAAATTTATCGAAATCTCCAAAATTAGCAAACATTGTAATTAAAAAGTTGTAAAATTTTCAGTTTTTATAAATAAGGGTTGAAAATATAAAACAAAGATTCTCTTAAATAGTTCATACTATGTAATAAAATGTATAACTAAAAATTAATTTTAGTATGACTGAATAAAAAAAATTTAGTGTTTTTTTATATTTAAAAAGTATTAAACATTACTAAACATTTCCTAAAAGGAACATATTTATTTATATTTATTCCCAAACTTAAAATTTGATAAAGTTTCCATTGAGATCCTTTCATTATACAATTTTCTTCTTCATTTACAATTTTAATTTTTGCTTTTGTATAAAATTCATTTAAGTTAGAATTTTTTGTTAAAATTGTATTTTGTGTTTTAAAATTGTTTTCTTGATATTCCATATTTTCTTTACTACCTCTCTTATATTATATAGCAAGAAACCAAATATTTACTTTTAAATTTGTTTTTTTTAATTCTTGTTTAAGTCGTTCTATTACTGGATTATCTAAACAATTTAAAATGTTTGTATATCTTTAATACCCATATCATTTTTAATAATATAAGTTTTTAATCTATCTTGAAATGCTGTTTCTTCATTTTTTAAATATAAAATGGTAATAATACCATTGTTTTGATGACGAATAGACTGCACATGTTTAGACAAACTGTTGTATTTAACTGTTAAGTTACAAATATCACAAGTTTTATCTGGTCTTGATATTCTCTGTTTTTTTTGTTCTTATGTGTTTAGTTTGTATACCTTTGTATGTTTTATTAAATTTTGGTTTAATTATTTGATCTATATCATTATTTTGATGACGAATAGATTTCAAATGTCTAGACCAATTTTCGTAACTAACTGTTAAGTTACATTTATCACAAGTTTTGTTAGAATATGTTTTTTTGCCATCCATTTTAATAATGTTATTGTTTCCTTTAACATTGGTTTCAATTTTTTTATTTTCCATTCTTTATTATACAGGGTGTTCCAAATTTCATGTGACAGCAGATTTCACCATGATATATTTAAATTAGGGGAAAATGACCTATATGAAAACCTTTTTGAATCATATAATCTAAAATAATTTGATATTAAATAATTTTTTTATTAATTAGTGTAGGGGGTTCGAGGGTCAACTTTTAAAATTCAAATGGGAACCTATATTTTTGAAATATGATTTTTGTGCAGTTTAATTTTCTATGAATTTTGACGGGTAGTTTACATTAATGTGTTAATAATTGAAGGAGCTATGGACATCTGAATATTTGTGTAAATTTATAAAATGTCAATAGTGAATAATACTAAAAGTGCTTCCGTTGTACGACCTTAATAATCCGGGTATCGAATTATCAATTTATTACAGTATACAGTAGTCGGTTCAAAACGTATATCTGTATACCGTTTGATATTATAACCGGTTACAGATTATTTTTATTTATGATGCCGTAATTGCATTTCTTAATCTGAGAACCGTTGAGTGTATAATCAAGACCATGATAATAGTGTTTTGTACTATCAAATAATTTTATCAATGATATAAGATATTATATTTTATAACCTTAAAATTATTTAATGCTCACCAAAAATCAAATGTTAGGTCCACGGTCTTAGAAGATAGATCTTCTAAGACCGTGGTTAGGTCTATAAACCAGCTTGTGCTACCTCTATGATAATTGATAACGCTTGTCACTTCTTACTTTATAATTTTTATATGACAGTTAAAACCACGGTTTAAGATAGAATGGTTAAGCAACGAGCTATACAATCCCACTGTACATTACGGCGGAAAAGTTTCTTATCAAATATATGTTTTTACTCACTGGATACTAGCGCTTACGGTGGCAACATGGCCTATCACTAAATCTTGGCGCCAAAAGCAATAATTCCAAACGGCATTTTACTATTTACTATTTAGCCATAGTACCACAGAATACTAGAATAGAAAATAAATAGAATTCTATTCTGTGAGACTGTGAACATACTACAGAATATTATAGCAATGGCCAAACACATAAAAATAGATAAAGGATATGTTAATTCGCGCCAATTCCATCAACCATGATATTATAACAGTTTTGGTTATTGTGAATAATAATAAAATTGTCATACTTCTTTTTATATTAATTAAAAAATGCCAAGTTATTGTTGTATACACGAGCCTCACGAGGCTTCGAAATCTCTTTTTGGAGCCCCCAAAAATGCAGAGATTAAAATATTATGGGAAGAAGCATTAGGGATGCAACTTAAAAAAAGTCACAGGGTCTGTGCAAAACATTTTTATGAAAGTGATATTGTTAGTTCTTGGGACTCAGGTCAAGGATCTAGTAAATATACTGTAAATATATTTTTTTATAAATAATGTTAATTTTTTGTATAATTAATCTTTTTTACATTTTGTTAGGTGTGTTTAAAGAGATTGCAACTTAAAAAGGGTGCGATCCCAATAATATCATACCTATAGATTATAAAATAATTAAAAATGAGGCATAAATGCAGTTTAGCTCCCAAGCGATTTTTTGGAATTTTTTTTTTTCAAAATGTGTGTTTTTGCATGCCTAATTTGATGGTACTTTCAAAAAATGCCGGTCGAACTTATTTTGGAAGTCATGGTAAAAAAACTTCAAAATGCTCAATTTTTTCAAAAATCGTGTTTTTAAATTTAAAATACCTAAAATTTAAGTTTTTAGAATTTTTTTTTTTAGAAATGTTTGTATTTATATGCTCAACATTTTGGTGGAATCATAATTTGCCTATCGTACTTACTTTTTATGTTATTGTTAATAAACCACATAAAACTGAATTATAAAGTTATTTCAAACATTTGCATATTTGAGAAACTCAAAATTGATTTTTTTACTATTTTTTTTCATTCGATGAGTAATAACATAAATAAGTTTTTGGTGAAATCAGAACTAACTTATATTTGTTGGTTTGGAAGATATAGATTCACTGCTATAGCAGTGCTTGAAAAATTGCAGTCTTGGACACTAATTGCCAAAAACAATACACTAAAATGTGATCACGGGCATTATCTTAAATTATGTTTGAGAGCAAATTGTCTGGATGGATATGTATGGAGATGCCGAGAATATTCCACAAATTCAAGTCGAAAAAAAGTAAATTATAAAACTTTATTATTTGAAAATGCAGTTTTTCAGTTCCCAACAGTTTGACATTGTAATCGTTCTATTAATTTACCCATGACTCCCCACCCCCCCATCGGGGGGTTTTTTTTTTTTGTATTACTTTTCGCCTCCTAAAAAAATAAATTTTATTTAATAAACTGTATTTTTCCAAAGGTAAAATGTGATGTTTATCAATCCATAAGGAAAGATACATTTTTCTACAAGTCCCACTTATCATTGTACACAATTGTTAGTTTTACGTATTTATGGACAAAAAATGTATCTCTAAAAAAATTCTAAAAACTTAAATTTTTGGTATTTTAAATTCAAAAACACGATTTTTGAAAAAATTGAGCATTTTGAAGTTTTTTTACCATGACTTCCAAAATAAGTTCGACTGGCATTTTTTGAAAGTATCATCAAATTAGGCATGCAAAAACACACATTTTGAAAAAAAAAAATTCCAAAAAATCGCTTGGGAGCTAAACTGCATTCGTTCCAAAAAAATTTCTAAATTAGTATCAACGTAGGAAATATAAACTTTTGTTTTATAGTGTATTATATATTTATAATTTATATACAGTAGGTAAGGTATTAACAATTATAAATTATAAAATTATGTTATTATACAAACTTGATTTATACTTTGATTTACTTATTATTCGTGCTATTGTTTCGCTTTGGTAATCTCTTTTGGTTTAAAATAGAATAATTTAAATTAATAAAAGTATATTTATATAAAAATATGAAGAAGGTACTATAATAATAATTAATAATTTAAATATAACATTATTATTATTTAACTATAAATAAATAATATCAAGATTATCTTGGTAATTTAATAGATTGCACCACAAGGCAGTGAGTTTTTCATATTTTTGATAAGAACCTCTGCCGCCGAAATATCAGACCTCGTCGCTTAACCATTCTATCTTAAACCGTGGTTAAAACTTAAAACCTCGACAAATGCTTAAACTTAAAAGTTAAATTAAATTAAATTAAAATAGTCAATAGATATTATAAATTAATTCATTTAATTCATTATTTCAATCTAGCTGTTTTTATAAGTTATGGTAGTTAGTGCGTTTGAATTTTTGTTAACTACTTGTTATTGTTTAGAAATGTTTGCATTCGTTTTAAACTGACATCAGAATATGTAATTTCGATAATTTGGTATATTTATCTATTTACACTTAAAAGGTACTTTTTCTTGTTAAAATTATATTTTTATTCATTACCATCATTGTTTAAAATTTGAGAATGTTATTCACCTACCTATAGTTTAATTATTTATCAATTTGTTAATACCTTCAATGTCATATTTAATGATAGTATAACAATATACTAATGCAAGATACATATCGAAGACTTAATAGTATGTACCTATTATTGTATTTTTGTTTTTTCTCTGATTGATAAATTTCTTTCATTCATGACCTGTAATCTTACAGTACCTACTATAAATCCTTTATGTTCTGGCCGAAAAAGGTACCAAATTACAAAATATGCCACTGAATACAATAATCATATTTAATTATATCGGTAGTTGGTATGTAAATATAGAATGCTTAATATCCAGTTTTATATTCTGAGTGGTAATGTTAATAAATTTATTGAACCTTTACATTAAACAATATACATTTTTATATCATTAGATAAGAGATTGAGTTAACCCTAATATTTATTGGAGGTTTTGAGACCAATAATTCTTTAAACTTCAACTATTAATCTTATGATAAGGAAATTTTAAATCTAAAGAATTAACATTTTTCTTAAATTCTTGAAATGTAGATTATACCTTGTTAGATTTTTAATGGCCACTAAGATGTACTTATTATACATTTATTAATCTATAATTATTACATTGTACATTTTGTACTTATCTAAGATTTCAAATTTGAAATTACCATATTCATCACAATTCAATGTGTAATTTTTATTTATTTACAAGTATCTAGATTTTCTAATATACCTATTTAACATTATTTTACTTTAATTCCTGACTCGTGACTCATGAGTAATTATTTCTAAACAATTAAAATATTTTTAAGATTCTTGTAATGTAGACAAGTTGAACCATTTTGAATAAGATAATTTTTAAATTCCATAGTTATCATTATTCTCAAATATTCTTCAATTTCTCTAAAAGACATTGTTCATTTATACCTATCTAGGATTTTGAATTTCAAATTCGCTTTTTCATCACAATTCTATGTGTATTCTTTGTTTATTTCATTTTTATTTGGCCCATAAATTTAAACTAAACATTTTATTGGATATTATTAATTTTCTTTAAAAAGTTTAATGTTATGTATGGTAAATTATTATGAAAAAGCAATGTTTAATTTCTCTAAAAGTCATTATTCCTAAGAATTCAAACGTGACATCATTTTTTTATGAAATTATCTTGTTATGTATTTTTACTATAAAGTGGAACAATTCAGCATATTTCAGCACCTAAATATCTAGATTTGCTAATATATTTAATATTATTTTACTTTAATTCCTGACTCATGACTCATGAGCAATAATTTACTTAATAAATATTTGCATGTATGGTTTTTTGTTGGTTTGTGTTAATAAAATTGTAGAATTTATAACTTTTTGACTTTAATGCAGTAATATTTTACAAGGTTATTCATACAAAAGCAACCATTTTGAGTGCTTATGAATGCCTTATAATTATTATTTTCTACTAATTTGTTTAAACATTGGTCGCATTTAATAGTGTATTAAATATAGAAACCAATACAATTTAGAAGACGATTTACCTAATTTAAACCTCTGTCATGGACTAAAATTCTGCAAGTTTAAAATGGCAATCATAATCATATTGTATTGAGAGTATATAACTTATTGCAAATAAAAGTATTGCGAGTGTTTTAAACAATTAGTTGGTACCTATATTGTCATATTGATATAACTTAAAGACTTCGGTATAGATTGTAGTTATATTTTACAAGGTTATTTGCACAAATCAATTGAAACTCTTGTATGAATAATGTTCACTAAGTTTAAATTGTGAAGTATGTTTTCATTAGGCATTTATTAAACTGCTAACTTTTATAAACTGCATTTCTTTAGATACCTACCTATATTAGATATTAACGAATAATGAGTTTACTTTTAAATTTAGTTTACCATACTTAGCTTGATAGCTCAATCATTTTATTATAATAAAATGAATGTTGATCCTTTCTTATCAAAATTGTACACATTTCAAATCTATACATTTTTTAATATTAAATTAAAAGTTTTAAAATTGCCCTAAATCCAGACGGAAAATGCTTCTAAAAAATATTCAATCCTGGTCTAAAACCTAACCTTATTCGCCACTCAGAATATATTACAATAATTTTTTACTGATGCAATTGACATATTTAAAATACTTGATGATAATGTTTGATGTCATGATTGGGACTTGGATGTCGTTATAATTTATTAATAAGGTTATAAGGTTTTTACTTAGAGCACAAAAAACTTCATAAAAATTTAGTTTAAAAATTAAATTACTTACACAAATGTGATGTATTTTACCATTGTTGTGTAAATATTGTGTGACTTCCATGTGATGATGACATGCGCTCCATGACACATATGTTTACCACTCATATCAGCCTATAGTTTTTTTTTTTTTGCTAATAAGCATTAGAGCAATAGGTACAATTATTTAAAAAAGGAAAACTCGATAATACATTAATAATAATTAAATACACTTTTAATAAATTCATTCAAAATTGTCTTTTTCTAGTGCATGCATATTTGCACATATTTTTATGCGTATGTGTTTGTGTTTAAAGCTTTTAAGTCTCTAAGTCTAGCAATAACTTTTAGTCTTTAATAACTTTTAATTAATGTAACAACATCCAAGCCCTAGTTATAATAATTTAATATTGGATTGATCATATCTTTATGTTGTGAAAAGGTGATGTTCTTTCAAAATCTGTTTGATTTTATATGCATCATTTAGCATTATGTTGAACGCGAGGTTTAATCACACAAGTTTTTGAAATGAATGTTGTCATTTTGCAGTGTTTAGAAATGTTATATCTAATATTAAGTTGATTCAAACAAAATATAAAAGTATAGGTAGGTAATAGGTATGTAAGTATAAAGTATGTTATTAGTTATTACTTATTACCAAGGCTCGGAACTTTAAGCATATTTGTTTAGAAAGTGCATATTGAAAATCTGATTCGATACAAATTTGATTCATAGTACGTATATTACAAATACAAAAATTTTTATTGCATAATTTTGAATATTTGGTGATTTTTGTACAAATTCGTATATTTTAGGTTTAAGAACATAAATTATATGCATATAATATCATAGATTTAACGTAAACAATTTTTTTTTTAGAAATTTATACTTTTATTAAGTTCCTAGTCTTGGTTATTATTTATTATACAGTAGTACATATAAATTTAAAAATATGAACAAGCACCTACATCAGTCAAAAATACAGATAGCTACCTAACCTATTTGTATACATTTTAAACAATTGTATGCTGTATGATAACATTTATACAACAATTTTGTGTAGGTAATAAGCTATTGCCTATTTGTCAACTGAATGATATTTATTTCAATTTTATATTATAAATAGTAAATGTTATGTAAGATTACTGAGGAGACAAAACCCGTTCCATAGCATTGATTATAAATTTATAAATAATACAATATCCAATATACCTACATAATATTATGTATACACTATACGGTATATTATTATCTAATGTGTTGTTTTTTTTTTATTATCAATAGAATAATGTGATTTGACCTTTGTAATATAAAATGAAATTAAGATACCAAATACACGTTTTTATTACTAAATTGGTAGTTAGATAGCGTACAGATTATTAAGGTTGTAGGTACATCAATGAATCGGCGTATAACAGAAGCACTAAGTATATTATTATTATTATTCATTGATGGCATTTTTACTAATTAAATACAAAATTGGAATGGAAATAACTTCTTTAATTATCAACCCATAATTATGAATGATACGTCAAAATTCGTTAAAAAAAAAATCCTATATGAATCATATTTCAAAAATATAGGTTCCCATTTGAATTTTAAAAGTTACCCCTAAAATCTACCCTTTTTAATTATAAAAAAAAATAGTTAATATCAAATTAGTTTAGAGTATATGATTCAAAGAGGTTTTCACATAGGTCATTTTTTTCTAATTTAAGTAGATCATGCTGAAATCTGCTGTCACATGAAATTTGGAACACCCTGTATATATAATATTATTTTTTTTTTACATTCAATTTTTTTAATAAAAATAATTTTTAGATATAACTTCCTTTAACTAAGGTCATATTAAAAAAAACAATGTGAAATAAATACTCAAATTATTTATTTTAATATTAAGATCACGAACGTTTACCCAGCCCCCCCAAAATTAAAAATAGGTTTTTTCAAAATTTTCTTCCGTGAATATTTAGTACGGAATTTGTATGCATTCGTGCGACCATTCGCGAATTTTCCGGAAAATCCCTTCCAACCGAAAAACGGGGTTTCCACACCAGGCGTTTCCCCAGCCCTCCCATATACTAAAAATAGGTTTTTTCAAAATTTTCTTTCGTGAATATTTAGTACGGAATTTGTATGCATTCGTACGACCATTCGCGAATTTTCCGGAAAATCCCTTTCAACCGAAAAACGGGTTTTCCACACCGGGCGTTTCCCCAGCCATCCCATATACTAAAAATAGGTTTTTTCAAAATTTTCTTTCGCGAATATTTAGTACGGAATTTGTATGCATTCGTACGACCATTCGCGAATTTTCCGGAAAATCCCTTTCAACCGAAAAACGGGTTTTTCACACCGGGCGTTTCCCCAGCCCTCCCAAAATTAAAAATAGGTTTATTCAAAATTTTCTTTCGCGAATATTTAGTACGGAATTTGTATGCACTCGTACGACCATTCGCGAATTTTCCGGAAAATCCCTTCCAACCGAAAAACGGGTTTTCCACACCGGGCGTTTCCCCAGCCCTCCCATATACTAAAAATAGGTTTTTTCAAAATTTTCTTTCGCGAATATTTAGTACGGAATTTGTATGCATTCGTACGACCATTCGCGAATTTTCCGGAAAATCCCTTCCAACCGAAAAACGCGTTTTCCACACCGGGCGTTTTCCCAGCCCTCCCAAATACTAAAAATAAGCGTTTCCACATCCCAGCAAGTTTTTCCATAATATTCTTGTCTATGAGAATTTGGAAATAATTTTTTTTTTTAAAAGCTTACTATGACTACTGATCGTCGGGAAGCAACAAATATCTACATACATTCAGTACACGTTTTTTTATAATATATGCTATACAGTATACACCCTATCATTGGCGTACGCTCAATTTGTATGACTTTTATTCATGCTAGACCATTTTTTTTTTTAAAAATATTAAGGCTTCCGATAAAATAAATAGTACTAATGATAACCCACGATGTGTGAAGAAACTGAAAACCCACAATTAAATCATATAATTTGTCAAATAACATATTGTACTTACCTTATTATTGCACTTTCCCTTAAAACGATTCATTCTTAGTTCTTATCGTTTCTTGTTTACCATTAGGCCGATAACTTAACTTTTATTTTTTAAGGACATTTTTGTCATTTTTGCATTTTTTTTAGGCCATTATTTAATGTTTTTGAGGTCATCCACTTCCAAACCCTACCCATAACTAAGGTAGGGACACAGTGACCATTGTACAACCTTATTTATTTTATTTCCTCTGGGGCACTTAAAAACAGTAGTGTACGCTGATCCACCTACCTGTCTGGCTGATTAAAAAAATTAAATAGCTGCAGTAAGTTACCAAGTTACCACGGAACAACAAATTATTTCTGCTACTAATCGTGAATTTTTAAATCACATACAATGTTGTTTACAGCACAATGGTGCACAATTTGAACAATTTTTAATAATTTGTTAGAAAAGGTAATAAACTATTCATTAAATACTGTAGTTGCTATATTCAGCTATTTTTTAACTTAGAAAAGAAACTCAACTACCGATATTCATTATAAAATACAGAGAAAAATAATTTGTGATCAAAAAATTGCCATGCCATAAAAAAAAAGTGGTTGTGCATATGAGCAAATTTAATTGTCACAAAATTAGTTTTATTATTTGAAAATGTGTGTAATTAGTTGATTAGTCAGCCAAAAAAATTGAACTCAAATAATTGAGTACCTATATGCTAAGTTATTAAGTGTATCCACTTATTGTGATCACACTGTATACCTATTATATATTTAATATTTATGATACTATCACAGAATATTCAGCGTGTTATTATCATAATATATCTTATTGCTTATCAGATATTAATAACTATTGTATATTATATATTCAATTTTGATTTAAGAATTAATGTACTTACCTATTTATTTGGTCAATATTTATATTGTATTGTCCTAACTATAATATATGGTTGTGATAAATTACAACATATACCTAACTCAGTAGAGGCCTGAATAATATTATCTTAAAATAGCTAAAATAAGATGCTAATATTTTAAAAAATTGAAAATATTCTTCCAATTTTCTTCGAAAATCATAATTAAATATGTAAAAATATGCTTTCATATTAATTTATTCTATTAAATTAAAAATATGCCTTTATACTCAAAATAATAAAGTACATAATAGAAATAATACACATAGGTGTATATTTATGAAAACACCAATGTACCTATAATGCAGTTATGCCTTTTCTTGTTCTGATATTTACATGGTTAAATATTGAATAACTTATATAATCAATTTGAATTAAAACACATATTTTATTAGTTATTGTAACCTAAACTATACTGCTTTTATTATTAAATTGTATATATTAAATATTCACATATGACTTTAGTTGAGGCTTTTACTGATATGGTTTTTTTCTTTTGATCATCCATTAGTTCCCAACTTCTTTCACTGCGTTTACAATAAGCAGTATAATGCCCAACTGATGTCCTCAACCTGCTTAATCCACGTATATAGTTGACTACACCTCTCAGCTCATATGTAGATTCATTATGTATTAACACAGGAGGTAAATCAGACAATTTTGTTTCAACGAAGCGTCCTACTTCTGTGCTGTAAGTGGTTTCATCACCTACAAACAAACAAGAAAAAAGGTTAAGTTCTTTTATTTTTATATATTTTTAGGAAAATAATAAAACCGTTAACTCACTATTCCAATATAATATTTCTATTATAATATGCATATTTGAAATTATTGGATCTATACTTTTTATTCCAATACATTCACCATAACCACATACTGAACTTTCTTCACATAAACGATTATCTAAGAACTGCTGCAGGTCGTTTATACTACCATCAGTCGTTTGATATGTAATATAAGTGACTTTAAGTGTACCATTCAAAGGCTCATCCCCTACCTATAACAATTCTTAAATACGCCGCTGGCAACAACAGTAGGTCCGCGCCGCGTCGTCCGCGATATAACGATTTAGTACTGCACGCAGCACTGCGGTGGTAATAATATTATATAATATTATTATTAAGTTTGTTGAATTTATTCTAAATTTATTTTTGGATTTTAGATTATAGATATGTTTTGTTTATAACTTTATGGCTTGTGCAATGTCAAGATAACTTGTCTGATCGATAGCTTACGTTTATTTTCATACTATTTAGTATTTTGAAACTACTAAAAGAAATGAATACCAACATAGCAGCTGCCGAGCTGGCGTAATTATTAATAATATTATACTTTAAGATATTATGACTTTTTATGTGTATAACTATATAAGATACTGTAATGATTTTACTAGTTTTACTAGTTATTATTAGATCATGTAGGTATAACCATGTTTAAATAATATTGTCTGTTTGCGTTATCGCCGTGCGTCGGGCCGACCATGACGGCAACTTTACTAAGTAGTAATTACTTATAATTTTTCATTTATTACATTATATTTATAGTTTTCATGTATTGTTATCGGCGTGCCTCTATCATGACGACGAATAACTAGTAATATATTATATTATTAATATTCAGTCCATTTTTAGTCACCCGCCTAGTTCGACGAGTACGGCGAATTGTTATAAATATATTTTACGATTTTAAAATATTTGATTCTGTTTTTTTTTTTAATATTTTAAGATTTCGTCATTTCGATATTAATAACCGGTATTAATTTTTTTCGATTTTGTTTTTAATTTTGAATACCGGTATTGTATTTTTGAGGTTTTGATTTCGATATTAATAACCGGTATTGATTTTTTTCGATTTTGTTTTCAATTTTGAATACCGGTATTGTATTTTTGAGGTTTCGATTTTGGTTTTGATTTCGATATCGGTCTTTTAACGGTTTTAACCGGTATTCAAAACCGATTTCAAAACCGATTTCAAGCCCTGCCTGCAGTGACATAATATGATTTTCTAAAAACTCTTCAATGTCCACTGGTAGGGAAGTATGTTTAAATGTAACATGTTTTAACTTTTTGAAACTGGACTCGACAGCAGCTGAACTGGTAGTTAATTCACCATAACCGAAAAAAGGAACCATTAATCCGGACCACAGTGGCAAAAGTTTTGTACACTTTAATATTAAAGGAACTAATGCAGGTAAAAACATTGCATTGATACCATTTCCTTCGTGGATAAATGTTTTACTTTTTTCAAATAAACCTTCAGACCATGATTGAAAGGGATTATCAAAGTTTTCTACTTCTTCGCTCTGGCATTCATACTCAAGATCCATGTTTATATTTTGATCATCATCTGTCTCTTTTAATGCTAATATTTCTTCTAAATGTAATTCAGTACTTACAGCTTGAATTAAGATTTTTTTATGTTGTTCGCATGGTGTATCTTCAAATGATATTAAATCAGTACCATCTGTTTCATTGGTAATTACTATAAACAATGACATAATAATTGATTCAATAAAGACCAGAGATTGGCTTTTTAAAATAATTCCAATGACACGAATAATAATTTCTCTCACTCTTCTTGGTGCTGTTTTCAATAGTGTCCACTTACTGACTAATTTGATAAAATGAGCCACATCTGTTCGCACAAAACAATTTGGCAACCAATGTGAATTAGATTAGAAGGTAGCTTCTCAAACACAATATCAGCACAAATTCTCAAATAATCTTTCAATGATGAGTATTGTGTAAAACATTGTACTATTGCTGAAAGAAGGGCAAGCGATTGATCACAGACAGTTTCTCTTGGAGTTGGTATATCACAATTAATCCACTTAGCTAACCAATTAAATATTGATATATTATTATGCCTTTCGCTGATCATGTTAGTTACTGTGAAGCTGTGTTTTTTAATATTATCATAAACCACACCTTCATATAGAAAAAGAAAACGGGTTTTTTGAAAGCCAAATTTTGAAAATTTTTTTACAACTGATCCAGTTGCATCAATTATTAAGCGTGGATATTGTACACTTCGGCAATAACTTCTATATATATGAATTTGTTCAGAGCAGTGGTAGTGAATAAAAAATGGATGACTTCCCATATCATGCAATATATTTTTGAAGTCTTCTTCGGTTCTCATAATAGCTAGAGCTGTAAGTTTGTCAGTATGCCTTTTGTTTTGTGCCTGTTTACGTGATTTTAATATCCTCAATGCATTTCCTGTTGGGATTATAGCTGGATTTGGGGCTCCTACAAAATAAATATATGAGAATCAGCAGCAGCTCTATTATAGTATTATATACAATTATCAACCTTATACAACAGGTTTAAATGGACCCACCAATTTAGAATACTAAAATAATTAGGTTCCAAATGGGTTTAATATTTTAATATACTGATTTTGTATATTACTGACTTATTATCGTTATAAGTTAACCATAATAGACACTAGGTATATTATACTGATATATTTCTTTCATGTTTCTTATATCCAAAATGAATTAAACTAAATTAAATTGAAATACAAAAGTTGTTCAAAAATATTTGACAGTAAGTATATTGCAAGGCAAGAAATATGTAAAACAAATTTTATCATTCAGTATTTTGTATTTATTAAAAGCGTTAAGTATAAAATGTATTAGAAGTATTAAAGTATAAATTTAAAATTATTTAAAATACTGCCCTTTCCCAATATTAGTAATAGTAAATTATAATCTAGAGTAGGTACCTAATTTTATGTATATTATATCACAACTTAACTAATAAAAATATTAAAAAAGAAATTTGAAAATCTTGTTCTATAAAATATCTAATAACAACAAAATTAAATTTTGTTTACCTACCTACTTCCTATGAACCACAATAAAATAAGTTATTTAACTTAAATTTAAAAAATGATTCACAATTTATTATAAGAATTTAAAATAAATACTTATGAATTGCATACAAATTACAAAATGTATAATGTTGACCCGTTTTTGTTTTACTAGTATATAATATTATATTATAACAATATGGAGTAATATAAAATTCAAATTATAAAATAAACAATAGCCATATCTAAATAACTGTAAAGAACAATTAGTTTTTTTCTGATACTAATAATCAATATAATAGTCAATTTTTAACCAAAGGTATAACTTTATGCATTATAACTAGTAAAGTTAATTATAAAAATAATAGTTTACTTCAACTAACCTATTTTTATTAGACGACGAGCTTCCATTTCTCTATAACTTTCACACGATATACCATTATGTACTACCGATTCTAATGCTTTGTCAATATCTGATCCAACCATTCTGCGTTTCTTAACTTGTCTATGTTCATCGGTGAAATTCCCAATGTATGTGCATTGCATAAGAACTCTATAAATGTATAAATAGGTACCTAGGTAATTAATATTTCAATTTAGTTTAATATACATTTTATAGGCAAGATTGATGTAGTAGACCCAGACTATGAAGATACTAAACTGCAATACTAAGTTCAATAAATTTAAATATTAAAAAAAAAAAAAATGTATTATATTAGTTAATATGAAAAAAATATTAACTTAGTATTAATGGAAAATTGGAAAATAAATCAATTTTGTTCCTTTATAGTAATATACTATTTTGTAATTATTATTGTTATAAAGTTACTAATAGGGAATTGGAGTATGAACTAATATTTCAATGAACTATTATGTTATTGGTTGCGTATCAGTACATTGTAAATTATATTACCTACATTTATCGTACATTAAAACCTAAATTTTCAAATATAGTGTAGGTATAATCATAAATTACAATTTTAAAAGTCAACAGACAACACTAGGTATAACAGTACATAATAATATAATAAAGGTACTAATTTCGTATTATTATAAAAGTTTTATGTTTGGAGCATTATAGTTATATGTTTTTATTTTGTTTGTTTACTTAATAATGATTCTCATATTCCAAAGTCTTAAATATAGTGTAAATGTAAATTTAGTTTTATAATTATGAAATAAAAAAATATACCTTGAGTTGCCAACGGGTTTCTCTCCAATAATCCCTTTAAAGTTGGACCCACATATAGAACATCTTCCAATGACACAAACATATATAGATCCTTCATTGAGCACTTTAGATCTCTTAAAAGAGATACAACAAGGTAGTTGTGTTATCTCCCAAAAGTGTTCAGCTATCAATGGACTCCATTTTCCTTTTGGTAAAACATAAAAAGAGCGACAACTGCTCATAGGCCTAGATTTATCGTTTAATTTATATACGACTTCCTCAGGCTGAATTTGTTGCCACTCAGTTGACGAAAATGTGATAACAAATTCTTTTTTTGGAAGATTGTTAGAGTCTTCGCTGCTATTTGATTCTATTAAAAGAAAATTAATATAGTTAATTGATAATAATTATTAAATATAAGTAAGTATATATAATATAAAGGTATTAGGTACTGTTCATTATTATATTGTTATAGGTAATAGTTTTACCAGAATCATCCTGTAGTAATTCGTCTGCAGTTTGTATAGCAGCAGAAGTTATGACTTGGTCTATAACTGGAAGAAGTCCTAAGAGTTCTTTTATACCATGCCTTCCATTGTGGACAAACAAATGTAAAGCCCCTTTACTTATTGCCCCATTTAAATGCTTACTCATGTCACTCCATACATCATTTGTTGCAACAGAAATTTCTTGAAAAAACAATAAATATTATATATTATATAATTTAATGTTTTATTATAGTAATAGCCAATAGGTAATAAAAGTAATTTAATTTAAAAAAAAATAGCATATATAAAAATATGTAGATATTCACATTGTAAGTAGGTACCTGTTATAATTGTACTAGCAGTTAAATATGATTTGTTGTAAATGATACATGGAAGTAGGCATATATTTATTTATAAGACAATAATAATAAATCTTAATAAAGAAACAATAATTTTTTATGGTAGGTATGAAAAAATGCATAAAGATTTCGATTAAAAAGTTTTTAAAAAATATTTTGGAATTAATTTGGTAACTTTAAAAAATCACTTACTTCTTACTCCATTAATTTCCTGAACGACTCTATCTCTGAATCGAAGCACCGTTTGGACTATCTTGTCAGGATGAACAGATGCTTTACGTCCTCTCATTTTAATAATTTTTAATTCAATTAAATTACGGATTTAAATATATTAGGTTTCAAAAAGTACTTGTTCAATGAACAATGAAACATAACACTGAGCACGTTAAAAATAATGTATAATATAATATTAGAAACAACTAGTTCTAATAGTAATAATATCATGGCTATTAATATTTAATATGGTTTTGTAAAAAATATAAAAGTGTTTTTAGATTCTTTCTTCCAAGCGGAGCAATAATAATATTACGGTTTTACAATATTTATAGGTGTTTTCGTGATCCGCAAGCACGCGGCGTTTAAGCCGCGCCCACTACTAACAGCCGCGTACCGACCGACGAGTTGTAGAGTTCGGGAGCGTTGTTTATTATCTTAAGAGGAGGCCACACCGGCATAAAATACGGCACAAAAACGGTTTCACGTGTTCCAAGAATACGGCTTACTGGGTGGTTTTAGAGAAAAAAACCTTTATTGAAACTTGTAGAGAACAATTTTTTTTAGGGCAGTATAGGACTTAATTTTATATTGATATTGATATGTTAATTAATTGACTCAAAGGAAAAAGTAAAAAACACGAACATTCTTAGATTGAAACACTCAGCTTTGAAAACAAAAATCAAAAATTGAGGCTTATATTGCCCTAGAAAAAATTGTCCTCTACAACTTTTATCCAAGGTTTTTTGCTCTAAAATCAATCAGTAAGCTGTGTTTTTGGAACTAGAAAACGATGATTTTCGTCAAAAAGAGTTTTAAATGTTTTAATACGGCCGCCATGTGCTGCTATTCCGATAACAGCGGCAGTATTCTAAAACCCTACTCATTTCCCCATATCGCCCGTATAAGCAGCGCTACCTCTCTGACGCGGACGCGGGTCGCGTCATCTCCACTGACGAAAACATACTTGTTTATCACAGCCCGCGCACGGTTTATAAATAACCAATTCGTGGAAAATAATAATGTTGTCAACAAACAACAATATCAATCAAACAAATAATAATAATATTATATTATTATGTTGCTTGATTTTCTATGCAGTATTGCAGCGGTCCACTATAATTTATTGAACCTATGCGTCCTTGTGTCGTGTTATAAATCTGTTGTTTATTTTACCTATACATTTTATATATTAGTATACTACCGTAAATGTATGTGATGGTGCTTGAGTGCATATTTTAGAGTGTTGTCTGTACTTTGATAATTAATATAGCTTCTTTCAAAATGGAAAAGACACAAAAAAAACAAAAAACAAAACCGATTATGTCCAAAAAAAAGTCAATTAAAGCAGTAATGAAATTGCGTTTAGCTAAAAAGTATGAAACAGTAGTTCCATTCCCCAATAATATTACAGCTATACATCAGATAAATGAAGAAGAACACATAAGGTAGGTATTATTTTATTAGTATAAAAATAAGGAGTCTAATGAGCCTATCACATTTTGTCCGTTTATAAGTATGTATATTATTATATAATATTAAAAGTATAAGTTTATTATATTTTATAACTCCATACTCTAATTGAATTATAGACCGCCGGAAAATTATAATAGTGCTAATGAGTTATCTTCATCAACATCATCATTTGGTTTTTCATCGGGACGGATTTCATGTGTTGCAACAACTAGTTTTACTGATTCCAATAGTTTAAACACTGCGTAAGTTAATTATCAAACATTTTCTTATATAATACGTAATACGTACGTCGTGTACATGCATTATTATATACAGTAAAGTATTGTTGTTAACCTACACATACATAGGCAGAGCCGGTGTGAGGGTAAGGTCACTCAGAGGAGCACCCATTCTCAGGGAGGTGCCAAAACTACAAAAATATTTTTACAAATTGGTTTTTTGTGGTTTTTATGAAAATAAATAATTTTTTCTTGCGTCTAATGTATATTATTTTGCAATTACTTTAAAATAACGAAAATAAATAATTTACAAGTTGAGAAAACTCTTTTTCTATATTTTCATCCATGATCAAAAAAGGTGCAAGTTGACATTTTTGCTTGGGGCACATTTTCACCTTCACCGGCCCTGTACATATAGGTACCTAAACATTTTTTTGTATTGATATACTATATCTATATGTACATGTCTTATATGACATGGCAACTTGTAGATATACGTCAACACCATTGCATTCAGTTAGTGGTATTAATATTGTACCAACTCCAAGTTTTGATAGTGCCGAGTTACACAATAGTGATACATTAGGAGATAAGCTAACTCAAGAAACAGCAACCATAGAATTCTCAAACCAAGATATTGAGTCTCACGTATTAGCTACTGAATTTGAAAACGATACTATCAAGTTAGAAAAGTTTTGAGTTTTTGACAAAATAAATTTTTTTTATCAATTTTGTTTTAAAATATTACAATATTTATTTGTATAGGAAACCCGTTTTAACTGGTAGACGAATAGTTGATATTTCTCACATTTTTAAACAAATCCAAAAAATTGTACATGATGACAGATTTGGATGTTCATTTGTGAATATGGAATTTATATCCGAAAGTTGTTAAATAGTCCATATCATGTTTTGGGCCAGCATTCAAAATGCGATACTTATTTTTGTAATAAGAAAAATCTTGATGAAGATATTTGGGTTAAACTTGCCGAAAATAGTGGAATGATGACGGAGATCAATAATATAGTCAATAGATTAGTTATAAATTCGAGTAGTTTGATAATAGATGTTGACAATAACATATGTGAACAGTTTAACAGTCTAATTAATAAATATATTGGGGGGAAAAGGATAAATTTGTCACAACGCAACACTTATAATACACGAATTGAAGCAGCTGTAGTAGCGTTCAACTCAAAACTGTACTTACGAGCAATAAACACACATATTACCAAGAAAAGTCCAGGTACAACAAAATTAATTGTAATTTATGACTTAATGTTTTTAAAAAAATATTTTTTTCGTTCAAGGCATATTTGGAAAAGCGTTTTTAAAAAACGTCCAGAGAAAACGAAAAAATAATATAAGAAGACGTGAATTGTTTCCTCTGCAGAAAGCTAAGAAACAGTTGTCTAAATCAGGTCCCGATGAACATTACGGTCTCGCTGAAGAATTACCACCTGATGATTTTTCGTTGGAAGATTTGGAAATAAAAAAAAATGATTTCATAAATAAGTTGAAAAACACAGATATAGGTATTTAATTGACACCTACTGTACAGCAGAGTGATACCCACTTACCCATTTTTTTTTAGTTATAATTAAATTTTTATATTCTAGTTTATTTGGAAAATGAAACAAGAGATCAGGGAATATCTCAACTTTGGCATTCCGAAAGGCGCAAACGAATAACAGCATCGAACGTGGGCAAAATATGTAAAATGAGGTCTTCCACATCATGTAAAAAAATAGTTCATGGCCTGTTGTACGGAAATATCAATTGTAAACTTAAAGCTGTTGAGTATGGACGTGTTATGGAACCCGTCGCTAAGGAAAAGTACAGCTTGGTTTTTGGTTCCAATATAAAGCCTGTTGGTCTATGTGTGGATAGTAATATTCCTTACTTAGCGGCAAGCCCCGGTAATATAATAATATAATTTTAATATAAGTATTAAAGTATTTAAATTTGTTATTTTCTTTATTTCATTTAGATGGCCTTATTGGAGACGACGAAATAATCGAAATTAAATGTCCGTATTCCGCCAAGGACTACATAAATATATTTGAAGCTATAGGTGATGGAAAAGTAATACAGTAATAATTCATAACTAATCTTATTTTAGATTCTATTTTTTTTTTTAAATATTTTAAACTCTCTAGATTAGTTACTGTACGGTTGATGAGAATAAAGAAGTAGTTATTCTTAAAAAGAACCATGATTACTATTTTCAAATACAAACACAGCTTCACGTAACTAAAAGAATATTATGTCATTTTTTTATTTTTACCGAAAATTGGTATTACAGTATAGATGTAAAATACTGTGAACAATTTTGGAATCAAAACATCCAACCTCTATTACATATGTAAGTATAATATTAACTATCAAACAAATAAATAAATAACTAATGTAGGTATTAAGAAGTAATGATCTTATTACAGATTTTATTACGAGTGTTTGTTGCCAGAGCTGATTAATCCGCAATTTGGAAAGAGATTATTAATAAGCGACATTAAAGAATCAGAACGAATCATAAAAAACCAAGAATACAAACAACGCACTGTAAAAAAAAAAACGAAAATTAACAAATAAATAAAAGCAAAAGTTTAAAGTTAACCAAACATTGAAAATTGGTTCACTGATTCAGTTGTTATTTGTACCTAATTATATTTTTTAAAGTCATACAATTGTATAGGTTATTATTAATAAATGCTACATTAAAATATTTAATTTTTGATATTTTAAGTGGTAAATATTGAAAAAACTGTATGCATATAATATAGGCAAAATTCCAAGTCTATAGCTCGTTGTAATAATGTAGGTACAACTGTAAAAGGTCATACACTCATACGTAATGGCGAAAATATTCAATTAACTTTTATGTCCCTACACATAATAGTTTAATTATGAATAGTTTTGCAAAGTTTCAAAAATTTACAGTTTTTCGTAACTTATGAAAAACTTTGTCTCGAATTTAAAAGCCTTAGGTAGGTATTAAATTAAAAATGTTAGAAATTATAATTGTATGTGCTAAAACAGTAAAACCATCAATATTACCTATAGCCTATATTTGAATAAGTAATAATTCAATAAATACAAATCAAGCTATGTTATAGTACAGTTTCTGCGATCATATAATATATTGGTGTACATATTTAGGTAAGAAGTGGCTTACATTATAATCGTCATTTCATAAGTGCGCGCGGGTATTTAAAATATTACGGCTGCATTTTCCGTGTACGTGCATGAATTTTATATTGGCGCGAAACGTCTTCGAAGAACGTTCATAGCATAATAACGGCGCTCCCGAACGAGCAGGCCGCCGGGCGCCGACTGTAACTAGTGGGCGTGGCTTTAACGCCGCGCGCTTGCGGATCTCTAAAACACTTAACAGCGCGTTCTCTCGGCCGTTGTATACGTTTTGCTTTGCGTGTGGCCTCCTCTTAAGGTGCGTTTACATTAGAGCCCGAACACGAACGAACGCAAGCGAATGCTACCGAACGAACCAATGTAAACGGTTGGCCGAACGCGAACGAACGCCTTCGTTCGCGTTCGGCAACGTTCGCCCCAAGAGCGGTACGATCAAAGAAACCAAATACTATAGATAAGAATACGGGACAATGAATGTTGAAAATCGCGACACATTTCGTCCCCCCGAAAACGTATAGGTTGCCTACTTAAAACATTTTACGGCGTTGACTCTAATATTACACCTAATTTCTGATTCAAACAAGTACACAAATTAAAAATAGATTATCATTAAATACTATAGATATGTGTCTGTATTATATTTTGATAATAATGATTTGTTAAAAATTTTAAATTTTAAAATTCCAAATATAATTAATGTTTCTTGTTATTTATATTTACTGACTTTTTATTTGTAAAATTTGATGTTTGTATTTCCTTACATATTATAATGCCATCTCATGTTAATTGTTCATATTGGAACTGCAATAAAAGGAGTAAAAATAATCCCGAACTAACGTTCCATAAATTTCCAGCAAATGAAAAATAGTATGTATTGTAGTAAAAAAATGTTTACAAATCAATTGTACCTATTTATTGTATAGTAGTATTAGAATATAATATTTAAGTCATTATGGCAGTTTTATTTTGAAGACATTTCAAGTTCAAATTTGAACTAAACTAGATATTTTAACAATTTTTGTTATTTTGTTATAATTTAATAGTATTATTTTTGGGTATTTGATACTTTTAATATCTTTATATCATAGAGTTCAATATTAATACACACACTGACCACTACAGTGACCGACTGACCCATGTTGCCACGTCACACACAACACCTAAATGTATGACAGAGCAATAATTGTCAACTTTTTTCTATAGTATGCATTTGAAACTGCAGCTATGTATAATATTTATTATACATATCTATGGTATTTAAAAAGTATTGGAATGCATAGATACATCATTTATTGGCAGGTATAATCAAATCATAGAGTATTTTTCAGCATTTATTTAGCATTACTCTATGAATAAAATACTATAGACATCTTTAGTATTTGATATATTGATATTATGAGCGATCACCTAAATTTATTTGACCATGTTATTTTTGAAAATGTTGACTATATAGTTTTAAATTATGGATTAATCGATGTAAGAACCAAACAGTAATTAATGGGTTTCATACATTTGGATTACAAAAAATAAGAAAAAATTATAGAATTTGCTCAGAACACTTTAAAAGAGAAGATTATATTATTTGGACAGATACTAAAAGGTAAACTAGTATTATTTATATTCACATGTACAAAATATATGCCTTCATACTTAGCATAATATTTTTTTTAATGTATTAAATATTTTAAATACTAAAATATTGCTTGTTATTACAAGTTTGGTAGGTACATTTCTTTTTATATAATTTATAAACCAAAAATAATAAAAAAAGGAAATACAAAAAAAAGTAAGATCAATAATATTAATAATAATTACAATAGCATAGTACATAGTTTGGAAATATTATGAAAGTGAAATTAAACCATGAATCTGTTTGATACCTATCATTTATATACTACAAAGAAATAAATCTAAATATATATTATATTATTTTCTTAAGTACAATATACTATAGAGTTAAGAACCCATCTAACTAAGTCCTTATCTTTAACCAATATGTAATGAAATACAATCGAAAAAAAATTAATGGGCCTGTTCCTAATATTCTGAATTAGAGTAAAAACTAATCTTATTTCAGAATATTACACAAAGATTCATTACCTAATGATGAGGTACCCGAAGACCAGTCACTATTTGGTACCTCTACTAATACAAATGATGATTTCACTGACAATGATTTTGCTTCAGTCTTACCGTCTGACCAAATGGTAACCAGAAAACCTGGTTGGAGTCCAATTAAGCCAAAACGTAACAATGGTACATTTATAATAACTTTTTGTAATGTCTGATATATTTACCACAGTTAGTAAATATGTTTATTCCTTGTAGATTTAAGTTATGTGTCAGAAACATCATCTGCACATAAATATGAAAATGGTCAAACCTCTACAGTTTTGAACTTAGAATCTGAACAATTAGATACCATAATAGATGAATCACTTACATCACCTCCATATTTTGACACCAGTAATTGAAACAATTTTAACTTAGTAAAATAACACTTGCAAACAATGAATTATACATGATTATTCATTTTCACTTGTAGGTCAGTGTTTTAGGATTCCAGTACACAAATCTTCAAAGACCAGAAAATTATTTAAAATGCCACAAACCTTAGGATTTGGTGACACGGACTGTAATTATTTCTAATTACATAAAAAAATTGCATTATATTTTAAAGAATTTTTTTATATATTTTAATAGGTCAACCATTAGTAAAAGATCACAGTTTGGAATTATGCAAGACTAAAACAGATATTCTGAAGAAAACTATTAGAGCCTATCAAAAAAAAGTTTCAACTAAGAACTCGCAATTATTGAAACTAAAAAAAAGGTATAAAGATAAATTAAAAAAACTGAGGACTTATGAACTCACATATTCTTCTATCCAGAATAATATTTTATTTAAAATACAAATGAGGTTAAAAAGATTCAAAAAACTAGGGCGACGGTATAAAGAGAATGAAAAATGTTTTGCTTTGGCCTTATATTATAATTCACCGAAGGCTTACAATTTTATGAACAAATATTTATGCTTACCTACAGTTAGGAGTTTGAGAAGATGGTTACAGATGTTAGATGTTTCTTGTGGTATTAACGACAACATTTTACAAATATTAGAAAAGAAATTTGAGTCTCAGCCAAAATCCGAAAAAGTTATCTCAATTGTTTTTGATGAAATGTCGTTGAAACAATTAGTGTCATACAACTCACAAAACGACACACTATATGGGTTCGAAGACTATGGACCAGAAATTGATTTAAAAACTACCAAAAAATGTAATCAAGCTCTAGTAATTATGATTAAAGGCATAAAATCTTCTTGGAAGCAAGTCATTGGATATTACTTTTCATGTGGAGCTACAGCAGGAGCGCAACTAAAATCAGTGCTAATGAATGCTATATTTAAACTAAAATCTATTGGTTTGATTCCTAAAATTGTGGTTTGTGATCAAGGTACTAATAATCAGCAACTTCGTAAAATTTTAGGTGTGACAAGCGACTTTCCTTTCATAACTCATGATGAAGATAAAATATATTTTATGTATGACACACCGCACTTATTAAAATCAGTTCGGAACAATTTAAAAAAATATAATTTGATTTATGAAGAGGAATGTTATTCGTGGGATGATATTGTGCAATTTTACAATTTGGACAAAAATAAATCTCCAAGACTTGCCCCAAAAATTAAAGATGCTCATATACAATTGCCACCATTTTCACCCATGCGAGTTTGTCTGGCCTCTCAAATTTTAAGTCACTCGGTTAGTTCAGGGATGATGACATTAATTGCCCATAATTTGCTACCTCCTAAAGCCATTAATACTGCAAACTTCATTCAACTTATGGATAACTTATTTGATACATTTAATTCAATTTCTTTCAACGAATCAAAGGTATACAGAAAACCATTATCTGAAAACTCTTGTCATTGGGAACTGTTAAATGAAGCTCGAAAAGTACTGACAAAAATACATGTACAAAATAGAACGGGTAAGCAACCACCATGCATCACAGGTTGGATTACAAACATATCATGTCTGAAATATTTATTTGAAGATTTGAAATTGAATTTTGGTTTTGAGTTTATTCTTTGTCGCAATTTAACCCAAGATTGTATTGAAAGTTGGTTTTCAGTAGTACGTGCTAAGGGAGGAAATAATTCAACTCCTGACTCTACAAAATTCTTTTCAGCAGTACGGATGTGTATGGCTAATCAGTTATTAGATCCATCAAAAGCGGCAAACTGTGAAATAGATAACAATCAGTTTTTAACTAAATG
>JANEHU010002452.1:0-73587 GCA_027563435.1 Nasonovia ribisnigri | reverse complement strand
AATGTTTATGTCTACTTCAAGTACCTATAGCATGTAGGTTTGCACCTATTAATTATTATAATATTTCTACGACCTGGAACATGAAAAATGATTATGCCGTTTGTATTATTCGATCTCGCGTATTTTATACATTTTGAATTCGGAACTAAAATATTTAATTTAACTTAAAAAAGTAAATTTGAGCCCCAAATATATATAAAACAAACTTACATTCAAACATCGATTCTTTCAGCATTCATCGGAATCCGTGACGTGTTCACTATATAGCTATTAGCTACGACGTCACTCTGAAAACGCCCCTGATACATATCTGAAAATATTGTGATTTGTGAAAAATAAAACCATTCGAAACGCAGTATAATTTTTGTTCATATTAGTTTTGCTTATGAACATTTTAGAATTTTTAATCGACTGTGACTTCCGCAACGACTTTGACAATTGCCATAGAATATAATGGTAGATATTATATTATTATACGTCAATATGATGAATCCACAGATCTAATAAAATTCAACTTTTTACATCAAAGAGTTCCGGTTTTAGGAAAAAATTGATGGTGTATAGATATTAGAAGCATATAGGCATATTTATTTTTATTAATCTTTAAGTAAAACTGTGATTAAAAATAAATGTAATTTCTGGTTTTTAGAGTTAATTTACATTTTATAATAAACACATCAAATTGACAGTACATAATATACCAACTATAATACCAACTAGATTCATAAAATTTTAAGTTTAACAATTTAACCGAATACTGTCTAATTTAAAATTAATAATAATTAGGTATTTAATATGTTAATTTTAATTGTATTGGGTATATTTTATATTTTATAATGATGTGTGATTAGAATGATGTAATTCTAGAATGATGCGTGTTTATAATTTTTATAACCTATTTTTTTTGTGTCTCTGGCTTTGATTTTTAACTTCAGTTACTTTTCTTTTCCGATGGGAAAGTGAATTTAGTTGATGCATTCGGGAAGTCTTAATTTAAAATTCCTCGTAGATTACAAACGTTTGGATAAAAAAAAAAAATCAAGAAATAATGGTATTTTTACGCAAAATTGTTTTTGGGCAAAATCGATTTTGGTTCTTGCGGTGTAACTCTAAAATATGTACCGTAGTCCATACATACATGAAATTTTCACTGAATATTTATATTAGCATTTTCTATACACCAAAAATTATTTTGACCCGTGTTGTGCTATTTATAGGCATACCAAATTTTTGATAGTTAAGTTTTTTTTTTTATAACTTAGATTTGAAAATGATACAAGATTTCTTATAAGTTTTTCTATTTTTATTAAAAAAAAATGTAAGTACTTAATTTAAAATTAATATTTGTAGGTTCTTAAGTATATATTTTGATATACAAATATGATAATATCCAATATTATGCAAAGAATATTAATTCAACTAAATATAACGTATTAAAAATAACAATATAAAATATCATAGTCTGACTAGCCGTCTCCCGGTGACCGCTCTGAATTGTTTTTCGTATACAATGATATTACCTAACTGTAGGTACTTTAAACATCATTGAGTTTAAATTTAACACCAAATATTACGGTGTCCCCCTTGTAACCTTCTGTACAGCACAGCGTCACCCACTTACCGGCTTATTTTGATTTTAAGATATTCAAGAATATTTAAAATTTCCTCATTTTATTTCCGATAGATATTAATAAAAATATGTTTTCTTCAAAAATCTCTATAGCAAATGTAATACAAAATTCCTCATAATGTATTTGTTCATTATTTTTTTCTATACACACCTACACAACGCAATTTTCAAAATACTTCAACTAATTTTTAGCTTTTATTTTGCGAGACATAAGAACGCCTGTGTGTGGCATGTTCAACACAATTTATAATTAATTGTATAAATATATTATTATTATATTCTACGACCTGCGTGTGCCGTCGTCACCTGTGTTTTTTATAAGCACGTAAAATATGCATCTACGTCACCGGCCGTGTAGCAGATTGTCCGTGGCAATAAATATTAATTTTAAGACTAAAACGTAAATGTAATGTAAGCCCCTAAATAATAGGTAATTAAACTTACGAATATGTCGACTCTTCGGGTTGAATATAGGTGTGCCATATCTTGGTACAGATTCCATATCAAAGAACTGCTATTTCTTCATCCGTCTTCATCTCGCACTGAACTGATAGTATCGAGATATTTTATGAAATTAACTTGAGCAGAATGAAATATATGAATAAATGTTGTATAGGTACAAAATTACTGTTTAACGACTTGTCCGTTCATTGAAATTATTAGAACTGTGAATCGTCTCCGACGAATGACCAGGATTGGCGTTTGCCATAGATGATAGATATTATGATATATGACATCGTCATCAGTTTTCAATTTTCTTACTTCTTTGGATGAGACCATTCATTTTTATTTCATATTTGAAAATAGAATATTATTCGGAGTATTTAAATCTATAAAACTAATCACAAGGAACTCTGTAGGTATAATATGTTAATTATAGCTATACATTTTTGTTGACAGTCCGTTTTTTTTATAATTCCAACGCCTGAAGCCAATTTTACAAAAATGTGAAGTATTTATAAATCAATATACAAGTAAATAAAAAAATAATATGGTTTGTAAGCAATAGGTACCTACATGTATAAATAATGATATATATAAAACAAATTAAATCCAAACATATGGCTCCCATTACATATTGCATCAATGTGTCTTTTTTGTGTATAATACCTATAGTATATGTTCTATAAAATTTGCATTAATAGATTCAAACTTTCAAACTATTATAATTAATATTTTGCAAACGCTAATTGTGGTCAAAATTAATCAAAAAATAGTTTTGTTCTTTTATTTAACTTTATAATAAATTGTACATTTTTATTTTATGATAAAAATAAATCAATACGGACATTATGTCAAATTTATTGAAACTTAATTAATTATATACTGATTCATGATTAGGTACCTTATTATTATTAACTATAATATTATTGTTTTAATTTTTACAAAACACGATATATGTATCTTATGTATAATGTATAACAGTATATACATAATGAGTAAAAATCTTTTGTTTTATTAAACAATATAAAAAATAGTAATAACTAATAATATAGGTACTTAGGTAGGTTCTTGCAATAAGTATACAATATAGCTGAATTTTTTCAAATAAAAATGATTGCGTGTACACATAGGAGGTAAACTGAAATCCTCAATATATTATGAATACCTAATAACTATTATACAAATTATTAGCCTCTTAATTGAACTAAGACAAATTTATATATTATGACTATATCAAAATAATAGTAGAACCAAATTGTATTATAATTATTTACCTCAAGTTGTGTAATTTTCACGGTTTATGTTTAAAATGTATACATGGATCAACTGCAGATTGTTCAATACCAGCTAAGTCCATAAAAACAACTTGGTGAATGAAATTAAAGAAAAATATTTGGAAAATAGTAAATCTTAGCGGGTATATGTACTTATTGTATAATGAGAATGTGTACCTAAATGTATTATACTATTATACTATTATAGTATACATAAATAACAATATTCTCATAGCATTTATTATTTGTAAACTGTTACAGAAATTTTTGTTGATTGATATGTTGTAATGTTTTTAGATGCCTAAGTTATGGTATTTGTTGGTACGTACACCAAAGACCAAAAAATGCTACATTCTTACTCTAATGATTAAATTTATCTATAAGAACAAAAGGTCAAGTTAAAAAGGTAAAACACATTAAAAAAATTTGATAGTACTTATCTATAAATACTTTTTAAAAGTATCCTTATTACAAGACTGCTCATACAATGTTATTACTTATATGTTACAATAATTAAACTAAATAAGAGTTATTCGCAGGCTCCCACGTTGTCCTTCAAAATTTTTTTAAAATTAATTTAAATTATTTTGATATTTCTCAACCAATTTTTAAACATAAACATCCTATCTTTTTTCTAAATTTGTTTTTTGCTTGCTCTTTAAAAAGTATTTGCCTGCGGGCTTCAACGTTCCACTTCAAAAATTTTTTTATCAATTTTTTTGTAAATATTTTTAAGTAGATTTTTTAAACATCGACAACCTGGTACAGTAAAAATGTTTTTCTAATATTATTTTTCTTGCTTCTTAAGAAGTATTTGAAGTATTTGCTTTCGAGTCCAACGTTCCTCTTCAAAAAATTTTAAATTTAAATTTTGTAGATATTACTAAACCAATTGTTTAAACCTAGTACCATATACATTTCTAAACTTTTTTTCTTGCTCCTTAAAAAGTATTTGCCTGTGGGCTCCCATGTCCCTCTTCCAAATTTTTTTTATTAATTTAAATCTTGTAGATATTTCTAAACCAATATTTAAATATCGACAACCTAGTGCTAAATAAATTGTTTTCTAAACTTTTTTTCTTACTCCTCAAAAAGTATTTGTCTACGTGCTCCAACGTACCTCATCAAAATTTTTTGTCATCAATTTAAATCTATTATAGTTATATCAATAGGTATCAATTTCAATTTTATTACTACTATACAGATTGACAATATTATTATTATATACCTAAATTATACACAATAATTAATACAAATATATATATATAGGTATATATATATATATATAAGGTACTTCATAGTTCAGAGTTTATATTTTGGAATTAGATTATCAAAACACAATAAAATGTGTCGACGTGGGCTATAACTGCCATTACTCATAATCATTCTCTTATATTCTTGTAACCTAACCAATTTGTTTATTATAATTTATAATAATATATTTTAATAACTGGACAATATTCAAGATATTTTATTTTATTTTATTATCTATGTAGGTACATACCTGAATATATTAGTTGAATTTGTGTGCAAGCATTAGTTTAAAAACATTATCAAATTAATGATGCAAGTATTAGGTACTCTGTTCTATATACAGTCTACATGTTAAACAACTTTAAACTTTCTAGTTTATCGGCGTCTACAACAAACTCCGTGGTCGACGACCGTCTCGTTTTCACGATGATGCTGATGACGTAGCTGACACCACGGTTACTGGTTGCGGTTACTGCGGTTACCATCGGACCGATTTTTTAAGTTAAAGAAACACCGTATCTTGACCATATTGTGGTAACGTAACGCATCTTTTTTAGTGGTTAAATAATTACAGGTTGCTTGGGGCCACGGGGGCATCTTTCAAAATGTATAAGACTAACTCCATAACCTAATTTTGTATATTATATTTTTATAGGACAACTTTTTTTCGTCGCAATTTTATATTCCGAGTGTAAGTGAGAAATGTACTTATTGATTTTACAATATAATACAATACGAATCGTGTATTTTAATTTATTATTTTATTTTGTCTCTGTTATCGACATAATAATATTATGGAGCAGTCAAAATGCTTAAATCTTCTACTTCGATTTGTAACAGTAGACAAGGGTATCTAGTTGTTACTTAGGCGAGGGCAAATCTATAAGATAAAACAAAAATGTTGACGCAAAACATAATTTGACATAAATGATATATTTTTTTAATTCAAAAACGAAAAAACGTTAAACAAATGTTAATAATATTATTATTTATCGGTACAAGGAATAATTTGAATAATATTTTTACTACTTTTGATCAAGTTATAGAACGTTGAAATTCTTTATTTTTTTTTATTTCCTAATAATGATTAAACAATAAATACGTTAGATAAAACAAACATAGCAATAAAGTTGACAAACCGCCTTCGCTGAGAATCGTTTTTCTACATAGTGATTTATCATTGAATTAAATTTAACACATCTATTAAAGTGACCTAGGTACTCAATAATGATGTACACTCGATACCAACAGTGTCCCAACTATGTAATAAGGGGCTCATGTGTGATATTTTTATTGAGCCCCTTCCTAAATTCATTTTTGTTGTAAGTCTTACAATCTATAAGTGCCAACATTATTAGATTTAAAACATTTTTTACATCAGTTTGTGTATACATCTATTTACAAAACTATATGGGGTCCGGGGCTCCCCTAATGTAAGTAAGCTTTGGGTGTCCTTGTGCGCGGTACGCTCTGCACACCCGGTTTTTGCGGCACTGGATACCAACAACTGTACAGCAGTGCGTTATGTTTTTGAAGTCAGCATTTTGTAGTCGGGCTATTGTTTTTGATGTTATCTAACTATTTAAAGTTAATTGTTTTATGGACTCATGGTACTGAGAAAATAATATGAAAAAAATTACGCAAATTATTTTGTAGATTCTTTGACATTGGGTATATACCAGTAATAATTTGTAATGGTGTTTAGTTTTGGAATTTAATTTTTGTCTTATACCGAATACAACAAATATAGCTAATTATTGTCATTGAACAAGTACTTGTCATTGAAATTGAACGTATGTAAATGTAACTATAGTAACTGCTGTTAATAAGCAGTTAATAACCCGTCTCTTTAACTTGTTGACGAGCGTAAGGAGGGTTAATTTATTTCAGCAATCTTTAAAAAAAAACCTAAAATCAATTTTTTAAAAACATAATAAAAACAATTTTCCGCACTCACGAGTTATATTATGGATAGGTATACAAAATAATCATTTTTATACTATATTTAACTATAAAGATAATAATTCCAGTTATAAAAGACTGTCTATAAAAGACCAGTTCGTCCGACCATATCGAGTAGCACTAATAATTACCGCCTTATGAATCCGTAAGTATATTAAATTCTCATTATATTGTTGGTACTAATATATTATTACAATGGCATTTAAAAAATATTAAAAATCCATGGTCACAATTTTTTTTTTTTAGCATTTAGAGTTCAAATTTTAACAAAATACGTAAAAAATACGGAGATGTACAAATTATTTTGAGTTTGAAATTCATAAATATTTTTCTTTTTAAATTTAAGATTTTTAAATGCAATACAAGGTTCCTTATACGTTTGTCTACTTTTATCAAAAAAAAAAAAATGTCTATAAGAAAGTCCAATTGGATTTTCATGAGCGTTCGAAGTTCAAATTTTTACAAAATTGGATATTTAATTGATTTCTCATGTAGCGGTTTTCTTATTTTAATATAGTTATACATTTTAAACATTAACAACCTGGTGCCATAATATTTTTTTTCTCTATTAATCGTCATATTCACAGAGTTTTTCGAATCATCAATTTCTTTGTTTGAATCTCAAATTAATTTTAATCTATGAATAACTCGTTACATGTCGAAGGTTGTTCGTGAGAAACATAAATTAAGGAATTGCGCAATTGCCTTGACTAATACCGTTGATTCATTTTTTTCGTCCTCGGTTACTTGAATTATCCTCATTTTCATCAAATGTAATGCAATGTTTAAAATGTAATAGTATAAATTATTTTTTAATTTAATATTTAATTGTTATTAATTAAATATTAATATGAGGTGTACTTTTTCTTTGTAATTTTTTTCCAAAAATAAAGTTTCTGGTTGGTTAATTCTGCAGAGAGTCCTGGTTCTTCAATGTATCTTTATTTTTGGTGTTATTATTTGTCCAGGCGATTTCCCAATGTACCTAAAGTGTAATTTTTATAAAGCTAAAAACTTAAATTTTCTCAAAAAGTTTAACCATTTTTAGAAATGTAAATGGATAATTCAAAGTCATTATAAAAAAACTTAATATTTTATTTTTTATTCCAAGTTTGAATATTTTTCTGAAAATTTCAATGTATGAAATATAATTTCATGCTAGTAGTTATAATTATTTTTAATTCAAAAGTATTCAATATTTAGAGAACTCTACTGAATGACTATAGTTACTCGAGTAGTGATGTGTAGTTGCACAAGCGGAGGTTATAGGTAGGTACTTTAGAGTAGAACTCTATTAAACATTTATTTACGTAAACAATAATGCTGCTACTCTCGCTAATTTTGAGCTTTAAATCATTTTTAAGTTATTACTTAATTTGATTTTTATGCTTTGCATCTCACAGAACAATAAGTAAAAAATGTAATTTCTTCCAAAAAAGCACAGTTACGTATACTGATATAAGAACTTAACATGCAAAAGAACCAAAAGCACGTTTAGGTTCGGTCACGAGCACAGTAATTAGTAATAATATTATACTTATAGACTACAGTTTTGCAGAATATTAACAATACATAAGGTAGTCGTGTTGACGATATCAAACGTGTCAACGTGTTTGAGAAAATGAATCATGAATGGAATAATCTCAACTTGGCAATGATCCTTTGACCGAGATTGCGGAAACATGTAAGTTAAATATAAATAGTTAGTTATTGACATTATGAAAACAAACGAATCATAATATCTAATATTTTACAAAAGACATATGGAATACGAGTGACTTCATAGTATAATAAAATTGTATCATCACATATAAAATAGGAATTTATTATAATTTGTTTATTACACACCAACGATTTATCTACAACTTAAAGTCACGAGTTTAGTACAAACATTATTATTATTTACACATACCTAGGTAACATTGTATAACATAATAGAGTATATAGAATTATACATTTTTCTTTGAGATTTAAAAATCTCTGATCACTATTGCCAATAATTAATCATTTTCAATTATACTTATGTATTATTTCACAATTATATAGTTTTTTAATATTTTTACATTGTTGGATTAGGTTGAATAAAATTTCTTCATAGAATAATATTGATGCAACCTACTCATTGAAATTGTAAATTATCGTAATTTAATTGTTTAGCTGTGTATAAAACAACAATTAGTATTTGCTATTTATCATAATATTGTATTAATTTAAGTCATTTAAATAAACAAAAATTATGTACATTTTTTTTATGAAAAATGCAGTTAGGTGTCTACTCTTATAGTGATCATCATTATTTTATTATTCATAGTTTATGACCCGTTTATATATAATTACGTAATCTAGAACAAATTTAACCGGGCCACAGCCCACGGGGAAAAATTTAAAAATCTATAGATAATATAAAGAGGCCGCGCATTTGTCGATATAGCTTCACTCATCTATATGTTATTATATGTAGGATAGATGTGTACAAGTGTATTACGAATTAGAAAGCAAACATAAATCATCACATTTTTAAATATATAACTAAGAGTGGAACGCAGTAAAGTCTTGTGGTGTTTATATAGGAAGCATGTAATATTTTGAATTAATCATACACTAATAACAATTGTATAATGTAATAGAATATACTATTTATTGTAAATATAAAAATTATAAATTTCACAAGCTTAAATATAAATTTTTATGGCTTTCATGAAAATAATCAACTTTTCAATAAATAAAACTTAAAATACTATTATAAATAAAAAAAACAGTCTGACGGTTTTCATATTTTTTTTTAATAATAATAATATGGTCTTAAACGCTATATTTTAAATATTAGTTTGTAAATTATATTTTGCCAACTATTCTATAGTACGTGCTTAACTAAATGATGAATATACTTCTTGAACTGAAGAAGGTGAAAATATAAAATACGGTACCTAATTATATAATATCTATAGTATGCGTAGATTGTAGATACTATTTAATACAGCCGAGGACCAGTGACTCAAATCTCTAGAGGAATAAAACAATATCCGACTTATGTATTATTCGTGCTACATACCTGAAACATAACTTAAAAATATTTCAAGAGTTGAGAAAACAATTCGAGTTTATTGAGGTTTTTGAGTTATCGTGACTTGACGGTATTTCGATATAAAATAGGTATACTTATATATTATAATTATTAACTATCTATATAGTAAACTCTCGATTATCCGCGGGCGGATAATCCATGGTCTTCCACTGAATTATGTACAGTACTAAAAATAGTGTTTATATACAATAAACTATGACGTATTTGTAAAAAAAATGAATATAAATCAATATACATATATAAAAAGACTTGTCCTAATTGACTGACTGACTGATTCATCATCGCCTACCCGAAATCACCGAAGCTATATGAACAAGACATTTGATATGTAGTTTCATTTTATGATGATGTAGAGAAGCACGAAGAAAAGGTTTTCCAAAATTTGCATTATTAAGAGGTCCTCAAATAAGGATTTTGAGATTCACGGTGGAAATTGAAATTTTTTTTTTTTATATTTTTTCAGATTTTAACTAAAGTAGTTGTAGATGTAAGTTTTTTTTGTATATAAATGTATACCATTGGTTAATCGGGAGATGAGGTAAAAGCATGCACAGAATTGTCACGTTTACATCATGGCCTCACTCTTAAAGAAATTATAATATCTTATAGCCAAATGTATGTTTGTAGCTTATATACTCTAAAACTACTCAATTGCTAATAACGAAAATCTCAGTTTCTTGTTTTTAAAGACATCAGGAAAGGGTATGTTAACTGCGTTGAAAGTATACTATTATGCCAAGTGCTAAGTCCAATCCGCGACTATTTGCGTTCATCCGGGTAGAACTGTTTCGCAGACATATCTAGCTAGGTAAACTGACACAAATTTTTCCGTGAACTGAGGTACACTAAAACCAAGATTTATAGTATTTTAATTTATATTACACTATATTATGTTTTATTATAGTGTTATTTCTATTTGCTCATTTTTTCCCGTGCAAAGTCGGGTTTTACAGCTAGTGTTATATTATAATGAATTAAACGAGTGTTTCAAAAAAATAAAACATGCACTTTAATAATTTTCTTTAAATACTATTAAACATTACATAATATCATAAATTTTTTTAATAATATAATAATAGCATTTTTGTTTCAGTTTGCATTTTACTGAGTTTGATTAATCGTGGCTGACGTGACTATTCCGCTGATAATCAAGACCTTACTGCCCTGCTGTATCTATTATATTATATAAGCAGCATAAAATATTAAACACAAATAAAGTAGAAAACGATAATTTTTTATTCCTATTTCCTAGAAATATTCATAACAATATAACGGAGTGCGTGTAACACACCTATAATACAGTGTAGGTATATATTATAATAGTATTTTTACGAAATAATGTTGCCAAACAATGGAAGCAGCAAATATTATACATGTATATGCAATGAGCATAATATAATATCAGAATAATTTTATATGTATTTATAATAATGTTTATGTCAAACAAAATATTTCGTATAAACGAAATTATATTGACTTGGAATATATAGAAATTATGTCTCATCTTAATACAGCAATGGTGAGGGAAGAGAGGTAGAAAGTTCATTGATGTACACTAGTGGATGAAATTTAAGTAAATCATGCATGGTATAATATAACAGATCGGTATATGATTATAATATACCAACTCGGTATTATTATTATAACTTAATATTATTTAAATTTAAAATAAATATACTTGAATTCTTTAAACTATAATGTTTGTATTTCAAAAGAATTATAGCGTATTCATATGGTACCTAACTCAATATAGTTAAACCTACGCAAGCCCACTCAGCTACAATACTTTCGATAATGTTCAGATACACAATGTAGGTACACACACATTTTTAAACCACGGTTACGTTTTTACGATACTATATTTATGGATTTATGTTCGGTCTGAATTTGTATTGCAATATGTTTATACTAATATGTTTATACTATACCTATATAATACTCGTGAACATATTATTGTGGATATTAATTTTGCATATTTTTGCATATTTGGAATTTTCTTAAAGATTTTTTTTCATAAAATGAAATTCTGGTTTAGCCTATCAGGTTTTTTTTAAATTGTTGACGAATAATTTTTTCTTCTCAATATATTTCCTTTTTTATTTACTCTATTACTGAAGGGCTAAGAAATATCAATAGAAAAAATTGTAACATTTATTGTGATTTTCCGAAATAATCTTTCCTATCAACTATGGCACATTTGACTCGATGTTCTCTTCATTTCTAAACATGGATTTATGTTATGTGAAATGATTCAAACGTTTACAGAAAAATATCGAATACTATAGAATTATAGGTAGGTATACTTAATAATAAGCGTTACCTTATAATGTGCTTAAATAATTTATGCGCAAAATATAATATTGTATCGTATCAAAATTTAAAATAAATTTATTTTTATTGTATAATAATATTATGTTAATATATTATTATCGTAAATCTTTCAAATACCCAGGGAAAATGTAAAACTTGACCTACATAAAGTATTATTTAATTTCCTATCGATAAATAGGTACTTATGTTTGTGTCTATAGTCAATACGATAATATTCCATTTCTATTTTTTTAAATAAATAGTTTCCCAGAATCAATATACCTAAGACGTTATATTTATTGCATTTTATTCTGACATGTTTACTCGTAGACCGGTGTAGTTAAATTTTACAATTAAAATTATAAAGTATTTTTGACAATGACAACTAATAGTTTAAATTATAGATTTATAGTGATAATAAAAATTAATTTCAGTTTAATAAATTAAAAACTCGTATTGCGAAAACAAGAATTCATATAAAATATATAAGATCTATAATTATGTATTACATATTATTATATTCTTGTACTGTATGCCTCATGTTATATCACAAGTCTCCAGGGGGCTATTTAGTCATAAAATGTATTTGTACTCGTTTTAATGTTGTAAGAAATTAAAATAACAATATTATAAATAACAATACCTACCGATAGGTGCAGTAATAAATAAATAACCAAACTGGTTAATCATAAAATTTCATGTAGGTACTATGGAATTAAGAGTACCTATATTATATTGATCGAGAAGAAAATTATAATGCTAACATTAAATAGGTAAGACTATTTTTTTTTAAATTATTTAAAAGCACTGAAGTTATTTTATACACAGTATAAATTAATTATTATGGCATTGGAATTTAAATGGACTTGCAAAAAAAAAAAAATTATTTATTCGAAAATAATTAAATGATTACTCTTTCCAATCTCAAGGGTAAAGAACTTTGAAAATAATACTCCTACAGCGCGGCGGCTAGCTTTCAAATTTAAAACGATTAATTCACTATTCAGAATTATTTGCTTTACCTAATATATAATTTTAAGTAAAATTAGCCCTAGGCGTTCAGGCTTTTGTGGAAGTTAATAAGATTAGTATGTTTGTTATACGTCGATGGAGTAAGGGTTTGTGAGAGTGAACTAGCAACAACACAACTTAAGAACTTTATAACTAGTGGCAGACTTTCAGTGGTTACAGGTGGCTTGTACTAGTATATAAGTACTAATATATTTACTAGTACTTTATGTACCTATCTACATATGGCTAACCTATATAATAAACGTTTAAAAAATATATATTAAGGTTGGCCAAATTTATGTATGTACGCGTATATAAATAATAACCCATTTTATTATGATATTATATATTATAACCATTTAAATTAAATCTGTAATTGTAACTTATAATAGGTTTACATGTTGGCCTTATTATACCGAAGCTTAGTTAAATAAACAAAACTAGTTAAGTATGTAAAATGTAATTTGTTGCGGTAATGTTTGTATGAATAGGTCTATAGGTTCCACAAAAACAATTATTTGGTTACTAGGTATAAATATATAATGTATGTGGTAGATAAAATATAAAAACGAATTCAAACAAGTATCATGCTCTGGATTCTGATAATACTGACTATTTCCAGTCTTGTGTAAATTTATCCTGACCCGAACGGCCGAACTAATATACATCAAGGTTCAAGATCGAAATTAAATTTAAATTCAATAAAAGACAGTTATATTAAATGTATTATTTTATTCATATTTGTATAAATGTTTTTTGTTACTTTACTTGTTGGTATTTTTTTCTTGCGCATAATTTTATATTTTACAAAAATTAAATGATACTTTATTCTTGCACCATACCTTCATAAGTTAATATGGATAACCCCTAATATCAATTATCAAATGATACCATCAAACATATATTATATAAAACCAATTTTTCAAATTTGTTAATACTTATAGTTACCAAATGTGTAAATGTATTAAAAACCAATACTTAAATATATAATATGTAACATGGTAACCTATTTTTATTTTATATTTATTTATAGGAAAAACGCAAGGTAACATATGAATGGATAATGTAATATGCTAATTACCTTTATAAGTAATTTATTATAATATGAATAACAAGTTTCCTATTTTTCGAAATATGCATTGTAGTATAATATCCTGTAAATTGTATTAAATTGTTTAACTGTTTAATTTAATTAAAAATTACCACTTAACAACAATCCCAGATCCCTGCTTCCATTATTAGTATATTTTACATATGATTCAATAATTTTACAAATTAATATATATTGTAAAAATTATAATAATATTTTGTGGTATCATAAAATAGTATGATAACTTTAGGCATGAAGAGGTTAAATAAAATATTTTATTACCCTCCTACTTATTAAATAAGTAAAATTGTATTCATTTATTAATCAACTTTATAACTTGAACAGTTAGTAGTTACTGTCTAAGTTTATCATTGTGTTTTAGATGTTGATAAAAAAAAACATGATTTATAAAAAAAACTGACATGTAGAATCCGGTTAGTATTTGTATTACGTGTCTTTCACAGCTCTTGGGCATGTGATCAGAATCTTTAATATATCCTTTAGATCTTATTATCATTTTATTAAATTTAATGAAAACTTCAATAACTTAATAGGTTATTAAATACTTATAACATTTTATTTTTTTTAGATTTATCATAATGTTGATGTTTTCTTTTTTAATATTATTGATAAAAGAATAATATTTATATTTATTGGTTATAACTGTAATGTAAAGTTTACCGAAAAAAATCAATCAAGTACAATTTTAATGTTTTTTGAATTTTGTTTATTAAAAGTTTCTAAATATATTATAGTATTAAATATTATAAAGTATGGATAACTTAAAGAAATCGCTTGGGAATAATTCAAATAATTAAGTTTCACTATACTATGGGTAACAACTCTACTAATAATGTAATTACATTTTTGAGTAAATTGCATAATATTGTATTAATCGGAGTAATATGTTTATGCTACTATTGAATATGATAGGTACAATCAAAGCTATTAGTTTTACTGTTAATTAATTGCTAATCAATTGCTTTAAAAAATTGATTTTTTTAGTAGGTACCTAATCAAGTTTAAGTACATTTTTTTTAAGTTTAGATTATGCATGGCAATTATTATGCACTGTATTTATATATGTACTTAGTATATACTTTTATATAATATTGTGTACCAGATACACATAAATAAATCATAAATGCTTTGAAGAGTCATCTATTAATTAAAACTGCGTATAGAGTTTTTTTTTAAAAGCGTTAATTGTTGAAATAGCTATAAAACTGATATGTATCGTATGTTTAAAAACAACAAGTATTTTTCTTGAAGTTAGGTTAGAAAAAATTAGCAATCAAAACACGCGCAAAAAATTCCACTTAATTGGATTCGTCGTACTTGTATTTTTAATTAGAACCTTTAGAATACCAATAATATTATGAATCAATTTCATGGGTAAACTAGGATAATAATCTGACGTGTATACCTGCATTTTGTTCATCGTTAATCCACATTCCACGAGAAATTATTTCAACGAGAAGAGTTCTGTCTACCAGTTAACAATATTCATAACAAACGTTAACTGTAACAATATTCTAAATGCGTTTAAATACTTATCGTATTTCTGCGTGTCTTATAGATTATACAACAATTAATAATATAAAACGTACGACGTATTCTGAAATGATATAAATATATTATATTTTGTTTTTATCAATTACGCGGTTACTGGTTATAGTACCACAATATCATATGCATAATATCTACCAAAGCTCCAGTGGTAATAAACAATAATATAATACACAAACAGTAGTTGATTAAATCACTTTAGCATTCGTGATGAATTATTTGATAATAATATTTTTGTTCTCCAGTCGTTTAATAGTGAGTTTTCGTCGTTAATCCGAACACGGTTCGTAATATACGCGCATACCTATACCACGGTATGTGTTCGGTTTTCGCTGCTCAGCGACATTATAGGTAATACATGTTAGGTTTTTTTGCCGGTGGATAAAAAAAATAAAAAAATAAAACCGCACACGTATATAGTATTTGTATCAAACATCGATGGCTTCTCGTTTCCCGTGGTATACTTTATGAACCTACGGGTCGTATTAACATGCAGTTTTGTCCGTTTGTGGAAGTGGCCACCACTGTCATCGCTCAACCGGAATCTCGTAGATATCGTCTAACTTGTTGTCACCGAGTGTCAATTAATGTGTATGGTAACCGTTTTCAAATTAATTGATTCGTTTTCGTGGACCTATAATATAAAAGATAATTACCATTAATAATATTATTATTATGCTTGCAATGATATTAAAATAGCAAAAACACGCGAGCTTTACAGTATAATATTAGGTACTCAGGTGAATTTATGATATTATAGTTTCGTTAAATTACAAAAAAAAACCGACTATAAATAACGTTTTACTCTCAGAAAATACATCATCGTACTACCTATACCTGTTAAAAACTAATGTACGATATGGTTCGAATCAATCAATCTGATAATTTCGTTTTATCTCGTTTGTATTGATATTTTTTACAATAGCAATTTTGTATATAAATCCATCGAAAATGAACAACAAACACATAGGCGTAGCTGCCAATTTTATCTTAAAAAAGAAGATTTATTTAATAAATACCTACGCTTTAGTGTTTGCAAATAATTTATTCATACATCGATGTTCAATAATAACTATTGTAAGACTTCGTATGCATATTATTAAGAAAAAAACTTATCTCACTTTAGAAATGAGAAATGTAGATACTATAACGTGAAATCTCAATATATTGTTTAGGTAGGTAAATATATAAATATTATAATATTATAATTTATGAAACGACATTTACGATAAATTATCAACGAGAATTTTTTTAGTTTAGGTATAATATATATATTATTAGGTTTATCGTCAACTTTGTTGCTCCTTCGTATACAAATCGTTCATATTGCGTATGTGTTTTCAATATGGACCTTTTGCATTGACTTAAGAGATGTAGTCAACAATAACGTAATATCATTGTACTTTAATAACGTCTATTATAGTTATCATTAGTGGTTGTGGTTTGTAAAATATGTTCACTGTATATAGAGGGAAAATTGTTAGCAAAACGGGCGTTATCCAAAGGCCTGATTGGTCAGCGTCGGTGAGTGAAATCGCCTTGAGTTGTCATAATTTCCAACTAAAATCCTTGTGCGTTGGTTCTTTATTAGATAAACGTATCGTTGTTACACATTAGATAGTCGCAATGTGTATCGCATATTCAAATGGGCAGTTGTATGTATACGTATAAGATTAAACAAACAAGGGAAGGGGCAGAGAGAGGAACGGATACCGCCTTGTTGCGGGATGCTGGGTATCTAGAAGACGAGTTTTAAACCTCCAGTTACCAATTGTCGGCTCCGGTCACCCGACACGCTAAATAACACGAGTTCGTCTAGTTTATCGGTTTACTTTCGGTTTCGGGAAATTAACAGTTACGTTTTTTTTTTTTTTCATTTTCATTTTTTTTAGTGCGAATTTATTCCCAGATTTTCGTTGTGCTTTTGTTTGTTGCGAGTTTTAATTACCACATTATACCTTCTATATTGGATGAATAAAATATTTAGGTAAGTTCAATCAATTCGTGATAACGTTATTAAATAATACACACTCAGTACAAAAATCGAAATAAATACATTACTGTTAGTTGTTTTTTTTCAATATTTTCGATTAATGTCCTGCTGTGTATTTACAGTTATTTACATTCTTTACTATATATTATTTTAAATCCATCATATTATTAATATAAGCTTTTATTGATCATAATTGATGTTTATTTTACACATTTACATATGAATAAAACTTCATCAATAATTAATGAAAAATAAAAAAATAATAACATTACAATAAATTTATATAAGTAAAAAAATGAAAAATAGCCAAGCCATAGCTTTTTTTAAATATTGTTCATTCAATACGATCTTTGAATCACCTTAATCATAAAATAAATAATAATAGATATAGTTATTTCATTATCACTCATCATAGTTATAACAAGTACCTAAATATATCTAAATAGTAAATATTAACAACAAATACAAAACTTAATTTTGATACTTATCTGATAAATCAAACTTTAAATACTCAAAATTATTTTTAGAAAAGTATATTAAGAATAAATATACATATATATATATCATAACGGGGTATAACCTAATAGTGCTAAATACAACTGTTATTAGGTAGGTAATAATAAATTATTTATAATTTAAACATAATAAATTATTGATAATTAAATTATAATTATTAAAAATAGGTAATAATAACTTTTCAATTAATAAGTTCATATAAATAATCTTAATTTCTTGATGCACAATAATAATTATAAAACTGACAAAATCATTTATATACATAGGTATAAGATATTATAACGATTAGATGAACAACACAATTATCTATGTACCGTTCTGTTAATTGATACATTTTTTTTTACTACCTATCTCATAATAATAGTATTTAATTTTAATATATTAAGAAGAAAAAAAAAGTATTGACATTTTTAGCATTTTATTTCTTGCTGTGGAAACCATGTCGCAAAGAAATAATATAATAATATAATATAAATAAATTATTTTCTTATAGCTCATTATACAATATTAAATTAAGGTTGCTTAATACAAATCGTATTTTAGTTGTGTACTAATTAGTAAATAGTAATTTAAAAATATAATATGTAGCAGTATACCTGGCCACCTGGGTACCTATGTATAAATTATGTTGTACGCAGTATTTAATATAATATTATACAAACCTAATTATATTATTATTGAATTTACAATTTATAGCACATTTTCTGCACTTTAGTTTATGACATTATTGCTTAAGACTTGAAAGCAATATATTAAATAATTTCAATCTAGTAAATTAGGTATGTTATTTTCTATATAACTCCATGTATCTAGGTATTTAATATATCTTTACGAATATAATATATTAAAATATTAAATACGCAAAATATTTTTGTTCACATAATTACCTACCCATAATAATATGTGATATTTTTTATTGTTGATTCATAACGGGCTGGGCCCAACACTACAGGAGTAGTAGGTATTATGTACCTACCATTTTACTGCCCTCGAGTTGTTAGAAAATTCGGTTGGACGTCTTTTAAAACGTGATTGCGTTATGTAAAAAAGAAACCATTTGAAAAATCATAAACGTCACGGCGTTCTCACTAGTATTATACAGTATAATACATATTATAGCCAATAGGTAACAATAATCAAACTTGTTATTTCTATTGTTTGACAGTAAAATATCGTTTGGAAAATAATATAAAGATATCCATAACGTCTCAATCAATATTCTTCGACAAATATACACATAGCTATTGAGAAATATTGCCCAGAACATAAAAATAATATAATGACCGTATGTAGATCCAGTTTTTGATTTGTACGATTTCTGTTTTACTTGGCACGGATTAGACCTCCGGCTATTTACGCGAAAATTAATAGCTAACTATATAATATGATATACGCAAGTACGTCTGTCTGTCTGTTTTTTTTCTGTTGTTCATTATTATTATTAGGTATTTGTTTTATTTTTTATAATATACAGTCGGAGAAATAATGATATGATTGATTGTCGATTCCGTCCGACGAAAGACTGCAATAAAAATATATCGTACAATATTATTATATTATAGCGACGAAACACTTGTGCTACTGCTTCTGCGGCAGAGTGCAGCTGACTCTGGTCTACTCGAAAGGTAATACTAGCGCGCGTCCTGTTTGATGTGCGTAATATTTTGACACAATGTCTGTATAATATTAATATTTTAAAAGTCGACTGCAGTACGATATTATAAGTAGATATAATAGTATGAACAAGCTCTGTAATTTTTTGACAATTAATTACAATAAATAATATTATTACGCGCAATTTCAACTTTTTTCTCGACCCTCTTTTTTGATTTATAAAGACATATTTTAATCGAACTCGATTGGTCTGCGGGCTATACATAGTGCCAGTCCGGCTCGCGGTTTCTTTAAATTGCTTATTTAGCCGGTCACGACACAATACCGTGGCCATGTGTAAACATTATATACCAACGTGTCCGGATACATGTAATATTTACGTACCTGTCGGTCTCTAGTGAATTTTTTTTCCTTATAAATATGTTATAATAATATTATGATTATTATAATATTGTGGCATGCTGCAGTTAATGATTCATATACGCGTGCGACTCTCGGAGCAAAGATAACAAATGAGGCTAATTTGTCCACTGCAGCAGAGTGCACCGATGCACACTGCACAAACTGCAGTGTATATAATAATATTATTCAACTGGTTTATATCAATTGGTTTCGCGTGAAATAGAATCATAAAAAACCGCTTGGTTATAAAAAAAAAAAAAAATGAAAAAATGAAAAATACGAGCAGTTAGGTTAGGCACCTGCTATTATAAGGCATGGCACTGCAGCATTATGCAAATTATATTGGCGTTAGGCGCAGCCGGGGGTTAGTAGTACAGTCTCAAATAAAGTATACGGTTACAAGTACCTAATAATAATATGTTTGTGCTTTTCAAATGTATTACAAACAAGCGCGTATAATGTCTATTATACACTATATAACACCGTCTTTTCAAATTTGTTTTCTACTTGCTAAAAATCTTGAAGTATAATTTTATTATAATCATATAATTGGGTACGAATGTTGGAGGATATTACTTATATTTTTATTTATTCATTTATTCATAGAAAAAATATACTCCATTTATAAAAAGTGTGTATGAATGGTTATAAAAATTGTAGGTACAATATAGGTAAATTAATAAATATGTATATACAGTATAAGAATATTGTATATTAAATAATTATGTTCAGATTTATGCAAAACTACTTATTTTCAAATTTATGTTTTTGAGAAAAACTCAAAAATATAAAGTCAATAATAACTATAATACTTAATACCTACGTGATGATATGTTTCCAAAATAAGTTCATAAATTAATTTATTTAAGTCTCTGTTTGCCAAGACTGTACCGAGTTGTAATATAGTTTCTCAGTGTCTTGATAAAGTGTTTCGGAACGTCCAATTACAATTAATAATTACTTACCAATTAATATTGTCTAGGCATTTAACTCCAATAATGTGTGTTATATTTTACTATTCATTACAAAACTGCAATATTGTTTTGATAAATTAATTTAAAAAAATAATTAAGTTTACTTGCACGACTGACGAAATTACCAATATTGAATATTATGTAATTCATTGTTTGCGGTTGGCTCGCGACAATCTTTGTTTTCACTTATCACTAATAATGCATCATTTTTTTCAGTTACTCATTAGAATTTGTAACTTTGAGTTAGTTTTTACCTCATGAACTTATGTGGTGACCATTGTACCTAAATGTGGTATTCCAGTTACAAAAAAATATGTATAAGTTACAACTGGTGTTTGACCTTATGTAGGAGCGATAAGATATTTACCATATCATTTATACAAAAATGTCTATCCGGACTTAAGTGAAAATATGGCAACTCTAAGTCCTAGCTTTGTATTTAACAAACATTTTATCCACTTTAATTACTATATTTTTTTATGAATATCAATCGTTTAATTAAAATATTAAACGCTGCATATACTCTATATTTGACTCTGAAAACAAAAGTTATACCTAGGACCTAGGTACATAATTTGTAGGTATTCTAAAAAATTATAACTCTGTACATTCAATTATATCTATTTATATTTTAAAGCCGATATCCATTCATATGATACAAAATATTATAATATGCATGTATGAACATTGAACATAATATAATATTATTATAATATATATATACCAATGTCTAATTGAAACCAATTGGCAATAGTAATTTAAAGTAATATGTTAAAATGTTATTCTACCTATAATATGCCTTTATTTTTTGTTTAGATATAATAAGCTTCCGTGCAACAATTATATTATATTTGTGCATACAAATATTTATAAACTTAAGATATTCGTGTAGAAATTAAATATTCGCAAGGGAAATTATTATAATATTGATTTTAGCTACCTACCAGTGTATGCAAACGAGCTATAGTACGTTGGTCGTCGGACACTGGTTTTTATGTTATAAAATATACAACTTTTGTTTTACAAGGAAAACGTTTTAAAATTGTTCAACGTCACTGATTTTAAATATTACGATCTCTATGAAATCCACTGTGTACTTATCATAGTTGTCTAAGTGTATTTTTAAAGAATCCAACTACCTACTTCACGTATTAAATATATTTTACTATAATAACTGAAAGTGAGGCTTGTTATTGATAAAAAATATGAGCCTTTTACAAAATATACTTGAAGATATTTTATGAAACACGAAATATAATGTTCTAAGGTCTTATAAAAAAGCGAAAGATCGATGATAATAATTTATCATTACACGTTTACAGGTGAAACCACACTAGCCATGGAAGTTGGTTGTATCTTCATTTCAACCCATTTTTGAATCATTATTTAATATTTATAAATTATAAGTAAATGCATTTTTTTTTCAGATTAAAAATATAGGTTGGTAGGTATAAAACCAATTTATAGTTAATTATTTTTTGACAAAATCGCATAATTCAGAAGTAGGCAACTTTTGTTTAATTCATAAATGCAGTAGCTAATAAATGTTTAGTGTTTATTATTTTTTACGAGTCTTAAACGTCACAAATGACTTGCGTTTAATTTTTACGAATAGAAAAACGTTTAGCTCTAAAATGTGTCCATATAGAAACTTTGAAACATTATAACATGAAATTTTAATTTCTTTTGAGTCTGAAGTTATAAAATCGCTGTCGTACGTCAATCTCGACTGCAGCAGTACAAGCATATTTTATTTTTAGCGTCATTATTTACTGATGTGAGTGTAAGTGCCAGTGATTCGTGACTTGTGTGACTACAATACAAACGTTTATCTTTTTCGAGACTTATGGCCGGTCTCTTAGACGCACGACATCGTTTTTGACCTGAAGAAAACATGCATGCTAGTTGCAGTGCAAACCAACTGAACTGATCTTGTTACGGCGACGGGATCGATAAAGTACCTACATCGTTTTAATCGTCGATCAATCAACATTATAATATAAAATAAAAATAATCATAATAATAATCATAATATAATAATACCGACCGACCGACCAACCGGCCGGTCGACCGACTGCTGTGCCGTTTTTGAAACCATATGAGAGATCAATCTGACAGCGAAATGATGTGTATGTTTGTTCGAACAATGTAAATAGAAAAAAATCGATTGGGCGGGCTACTCACGAAATCCTAACCGGTCAACGGGTAATAAGAACTGATATACGCACCCAGTAACGTACGGTTTTGTTCAGAAAACGTTGGTGCTAAATCATAATTGATGATAGATGAATGTAATAAAATGCAGACTTCCTCTCAAAATAAATCGATTTCATTCGGTATAAAATATTACGAATCGATGTGGTAAAATATTTAAAAAATATTATAATTTATCGCACGCTGCAGGACGCAGTCTAATGTCCATGGATATTTATTACTAAGAGGAGTGTATGAGTACACAACAGTTTTATAACACTTTCCAACAAACGCGTAATTTATATTTAAAAAAAAATAGAAGATGTATGACTAAACCTAATAGTTTTAAGTTAAAATAATAATTGATTAAATTAGATACAAAATTATAAATGTTTTTACTGGTTTTTTTGTATTACGTACATATTATAATAATATATTATTATAGCCTAATAATATTATATTTTAATAATTTAAAGGTTAAAAAAAATAAATCAATATAATTTTTACTTTCACCTAAATGACTCAACTGCAAACATACTTAATAATTTCAATAAATATATATGGTTGTATTTTGTACAATGTATACGTACGTCTTTTGTATTTTGTACATTGACTGACCGTGAATAATTTAAATATTTATAGAATTTATCGTAAACAATACAATAATTATTGCGTGAACCTACATACTATATCATTATTATAAGTGGATTTAGTGCCTATCAAAATATTATAATGTACCTACTACTTATTATATCAATCATATATTCATATTATTACCTAAATACCTTATTTAATGTATATGTTTATAGTTTGAATATTGTCTTAATTTATGTTTCAGATATGCATAGGCACTGAAAACTATACCGGAGTCATCATGGAACAGCAAAACTCGGTACGCGGTGACGACGACACAGCTACCAGGCGTAAGTCGTTGGGTCGGCTTAGAGACATATCCGTCGCATGGGACATAGACCCACAAGCGATCAAGTACACGCGCAACGACGACACGGAACCGAGTTGTCCTAGTGGCCGAACCATAAACCAAGTACCGTCACCAATAGACGGTCTGGTAGACGTGGAACTTACGCGGAAACCGCCGAATATGTCCGCTATGGAAATGGAAAGCATCAAGGAACGAGAGAGGGCGTCGATGTTGAGGAAGTGTGCTCAACACCTGGAGTTGGAGAGCGTGAACGGAAAGTACAGCAGAGAAAACTTTAAGCGCGGAATACTCAACAAGGTAAGTCAATTTTTTCTAAAACAAAAATCCTTTACTATAGGCACGTGGCACTCGAATCTTGTAGACGGTTCTAACTTTAGTTAGACAAGATAGTTCGCCGCTATAAAACAATATTATAGTTTTATCCCATTGAAGTCTCCTAAGAAATAATTAAGGTACCCTATATTCAAGGTTAGCTTAGGTATGTAATAATATTGATTTATTTTGTATTAATTTAACAGTAATTTTATAGTTATATTGGTAGATACTTTAGTTACAACCGAAGTGTAGGTTAGGTACCTACCTAGGTATATCATTTTTATCTCGGACTTTTGAGTAATCGAGATTCTGTCGTAGTTTGTTATATAATAACATATATATCTTTCAATTAAAATATATTTAAAACGAATGACGATGGTTTTCCTTAGACAGCAGTGTGAATGTTTTATACACAACGTCTAGATGATCTACGCAGTTGAAATCATAGCCGAGGTTATTATTAATTTCGTCATTTTGAATCATCGTTACACAGGTTACTTATTTAGGTTACCGTCATGAGAAACTAGAATAAGTAAATTTAATATTATCTAGGGATGAGAAACGAGAGTAAACGTTAATTTCCACGTGTTTGGATAGTATAAAAGCGTGTCTGAGTATAATTAAATTTTAAATTGTACGCAAGACTATATAACTACTTTTAAATTAATGAAACATATTGTAGAAAGAATAATATTTTTTTTTAAATATAGATTTATTGCTTAAAAGTTAAAAGTCATTAACATATATTATTATTGAAGAGATAGAATTACTAATTTTTTTAAGTCTACTTTCTAAAACGAAACTAGAAAAATTAAGCTAATAATGTGATATTATAAAAGTTCACATATAAATCCGATAACACATTTACCGTAAAATCTTATGTCATTAAAATTTGTATTTCTGTTCTTTGCAAAACAAAATATGTCTGTATACGTAAACATTATTGGACTTAAAAAATATTCGATGTACTGGAGAAACAGAACATAATATTGTTTTAAAAATATGATCGACTATCGAATTCTCATAGAATATAATAAAATATTAAATATCTGGTTTCGTGTCGTTGAATTTAAATATTAAAATATAATATATAAAATAAAAACAAACTGCGTTTTATCCGACTGCGTCGTAGCTGCCGCTATACAGCTATTGGAAACCGTGTCACGAGCCAAAACGTTCCTCGGCCCGGCGGCGATGTGTTGGACACCTTATACCCAGTGATTATCAAGACGCGATTGCGTTAATACTATAATAGGTGCCTCGACGTTCGACGTAGACGCTGCACGTGTTTCGTTTAATAAACGTTCCCCACGTATAGTAAGGGGTGGGTGGGATGTATGAAAATAAAATGCAATAAATAAAAACCGTTGAACGGTTTCATTTACTGCATATAAGTCGGAATCGCGCGCACGCATCGAAAAAATAACGTTCATGAACGCATATTAAAGCTCGAACGCGGGTCTACGTCGATGACAGTTTTATTAGGTATATAGTTTGAGTTGCAAACACGTCTTGTTTTACCGAGAGGGTGAACGATGACGGTGGTGGTGGTGATGGTGGGGTATGTGTGGGACACCTATATATGCCCATTGATTATCAAGACGCGATTGCGTCAATCCTATATATATATATACTATAATATGAGAGGTGCCTAGACCTAGTGCGTGTTTCGTTTAACAAACGTTCCCTGTATAATATAATAGTAGGTGGTGTATGAAACCATAATGTACTAAATAAAGACCATCGGACGGTTTCATTTACATATACAAGCCGAATGAAATCGAAAAAATATTGTTCGTGAAACCATTAAGCTTCCGCTCGGTCTATGTCGATGACAGTCTTATGATATAGTTTGAGCGAAAACTTGTCGAGAGGGTGAATGATGACGGCGGTTGTGGTCATGTGTGTGTGTGTGTGTGCAATGGGGAAAGAAACGAAACATGACACGCACTATGGACACGTCAAACGACTCGTGTTGTGTGGGATATAATATAGATGGCATCGTTCAAGATGGGAAAAAAAATATAATAACATAACTCACAAATAAAACAATGATAATTATTATACGCGAATGAACAATTAAACATATATTTACTTGTCATCGCTCGTTCCGACGTTTGCAAGCAAACCTATAATAGTAGGTAGGTACTATATTATTATTATTATTATCGTTATTGTTTATGCGACTCCTCTGCCGGTCAGCAGTGAAACAAAGTCGGAGGCGTACCGACCGATGGTTTTGTCCGACCCGAAACGGAATCGAGACTTTCAGCAATCCTACCTGCAAACCTAACTGTGATATGTATACATGTAGAAAGTTACATGACAAAAAAATTTTAAAAAAAAACAATCAAATCCATTCGGCGTGTGCACTGTGGGTTGATAAAATATCATATTTTCTTGCAAGCTCTTGGACGTAAAATAATATATATAGTAATAACGAGTGATGGATTTACTGGCACCTATGTTTGGTTTTTTTTTGTTTGTACTCGTATAAAATATCAATGAATACGATGTATTATTACATATTATTGCAAAGTGAGTAATCGAAAGATTCGTTACGTAAAAAATTAAAGATTTGAAACCGAATGTTTTATGTATTTTTCGCTATGGATATTGATCATATTTTATGAGTCTATATAATATAATATATACTTATAAATTTTATTTTTGTTTGTTCTACAGTACAAAACGATAACTTTAATATATATTTACTACCTGCTACCACTTATTATCGAGTGATTGGCATAATTTTTGTAATCCATTTAAACACCCAACATAAATCATAATATTATATCATCGTTATTTCCTGTATATTTCTTATCTACATTATTTTTTTATTTTCGTTTACATCACTATTCGTGACAAATAAATTGTATCAAGAGATTTTAACACTCGTGCCTTTCAAAGAAATCGTCTAGGATTTTTTGTTTACACCTTTTTATTAACATTCGACACTTGTCGTCAGTAGGCTATTTGTGATATAGTAAATATATTATGTTCAATGGGGGGTTTATAAGTGCTTAAAAATCCTATAGGTACCTTTTTTCTTTTAAAATGTATTTAATTATATTACAACGTCCAAAAGATCGTGGCTTCACTATAATATTACAGTCAAACGTTTATAAAATATAAAGATTGATAATTTTTTCTCATATCATTATTTAACTATAATACCTACCGACGACTGTATTACATATATTATATATACATTTTAAACAGTGTATAATATTTTCGTTTCGCACTTAATCGTGTCACTTAAACTAGTTAGTATGAATCGTAAATGTATACACTATAAACAGTTAGGTAATAGGTTACACGCGTTAAAAGTAAGAAGTTCTAAGTATCAGAAATACTGCTGTAATCAAATTATATGTTTACTGAAAGTCTGTACTGCAGACGAATTAAAACCGCACTGTTATAATGACCGACGTCGTTGAAGTTATACACGTCAGCCAACCATATCCTAAAATATCCAAAAAAAAAAAAATTATAATAATATTCGTAAATATAATATTATACCACGCTGGTCGATAATAACATTGGTGAGTGGTGGGGCAGAAAATCATCGTCAGACGAATATGGATCGACCTGCAAGTGTGTGTGTGTGTTGGTGTGTGGGGGTGGGAGTCATTCGTGTATCGTATTTAATAGCTGTCCGACCGAGCTATTGTTTTCGTGTTAACAATTAACGAATCGTGTAGCGTATTATAATATTATTATACACCTATTATGATGGCATACGGTCACAATGCGAGTGTGAACGTACGGTGCATGTAAACTAGCGATGCGTATATTATAAGATGGTCACCCGCGCCCATTCGCATATTATATTATACGCGTGCAGTTAGAAAGTCGAGAGTAAGTCATTTGTCTGTTGCCGACAAAATATCTGCGGGTCAGAGGTGACTTGTGTTTGCTAATAACCGCGTCCTCTTCGCGCCGATTCATCTTTCAACCACCAATATATACGTACCTACATAATATTTCTTTACTCGCAGTCTATACGTGCTTTGGAAAACATGTTTTAATAGAAAAGTACTGAAGGTATACGCACGCATTTCCGTCGAACCGACTAAATTATGTATGTAATAATAACGATGATTTGAGAAATAAAATTAATTATTTATATAGAAAAGTAGGTATAGGTACAGCGCGATGACCGTGTTATTTTTAAAAAATGTAAACGAGTATATTATTATGTATAGGTATTTTGAAGGCTGAACTACACACAGCGATGATATAGGTATTATAATTGATTATAAATATAAATAAATATAAATAAATGTAAATAAATAAATAATAATAATAATAACATCTAATAAATTTTTCTAATCACTATAGAAATATGGTATTACGGCAGTTTGAAATAGTAATGTTTTTGAAATGTTCGTTTTTCATTCTTTGACATGTGGTTATGTAGATGTTTAAAACACATAGTAAATTGAAGCCTCATAAAGTTATAATATTATATGATGTGGAAGGACGATATAATGTAATGTAATTCGAAAACAATGGAATGTTTTGTAGTTTGTACTATATAATTACTTGGAGCATCGTTACGGTTATAAATTTCAGTTTTTTTAGAAGAAAACCCTCCTACTTTAGGATTATTATTTTATATTTTGTGTAACGCGTAGGTAAAATGTATATTATTTCCTCTGAGGAAAACAGATGATTTAATTTGATAATAAATTTACACAAAATAATAATTGCACTATTAATAATGAACTTCACTTTTCATGAATTATTAAAACAGCTACGAAAGATCCACGATGAGTCATGACTGCTGTGGTATAGTCGTATAGCTGATGTTATTCGTTTACTTTACATTTCGTTACAAATTAAAAATTCAATCTAATAATATTATTATCATTATATTGTGACTGAAAATAAATTAATACAATTTAATATACTTCTAGATATACACTCTGCAATCGTATAATATGTCTCCATTCACTATAATAATAATCACTTAATTTTGCGCTATTTGCTATAAATAATAGTAAATATAATAGATAAATAATATAAACAGCTACATAATGACAACAATAATAATATATAGTCAGAACGCTAAGCACGCCTGTTTAATAGTTTATGGATAAATAAACGGTGTATGACAATGGTTATAAATTTATATGGATTACGAAATGTTATTTAAGATTACGCGTTCAAGTCTATAATATTATTAGCTACCTACGATAATGATATTGTCTACGACACCCTTTTTTTCACATTCGCTGTAGGTATATCGTGGAAACCAGTAGTGTATATCTCTGAAAAAGGTGAATCCAGGTTGATTTACTATTCGTATCGCGTATAAAACTTTCGAAACGCTCGTAATTGGACAGTAGCTATACTTATCACGAACCCGATATTACCATTCGCGTCCCTGTGACTTCAGGGTATTTTATAAACGTTAGTAGCTACTAGCTAGTAGAATTTTGGTGTGTTTTCATAATAATATTATTTGTCCAACAATTAAACGATGAATATTACAATATACCTACCTATACTATATAGAGCAACATTTTTAGAGCACATATGTTATACTTATAACAACCTTCGTAGTGAAATAATGAGCACATTTCATAGTTTACGTATAGCTAACCACGATTATTCGTTTAAACGCATTATAGTTTGAAAATATCAACGAAAAATAAAATACTCACATTCAAACGTATACAACTATTCCACAGTCATACATAAAATAAATACTATACAGTTTTTTTCTACAAAATTAAAAAAAAATCCTTTGGTATGAATCAAACTTTTTAGTATGGATCGGAACTCGCGTATGATAGGATAATATATAGAAATAAGATTAAACATTTTCCCGACTAATATTTTTCTTTTAACATTTGAAGCCGGCAAATTCAAATATCAATTGTTATTACTCACAAGAATTTTTAAACCTTTTTCGTTTTATAATATGTACGCAATGTCTGTAACACGATACGAATAAAATAATATAATAATATGTTAAAAGTTAAAGATATTATTGTATTAACATGTCGTGCGTAGTAAACGTGTTGGAAAAATCATTTTTTTTATGTTGGTTAAAATTTTGTATTATACGTAGAAAGTTATTTTGAATATTATAAAAAAATAAAGAAAGCGGTGTGTGTATAAGTGTATCACCTGGCCTGCATCGAAATATTACCTTTTAGTCGAACAAGTGTAATAATTAACGTCATCTCAATAGACACTTTTGCCGATCCAACGATATTATTCGTCGGCAGTATACCTAACTGTGTTATTATAGTGCAGTAATGGTTATAACCGGGTCTAAGTGTATTATATTATGTATACGACGTATTTACTACACACCATACTATAGAACGCGTGTTGCGTGTACTCTTTCCCGTTATGCAAATATACGGACGTCCAACTTTGGGTATACATTATTTCCAACGATAAATTCGATAATTAGAGCGAGTTGAGCATAATATGTGTGTGACTGTCCTACTGCTGCAGCTATATAAGAATTAAAAATTAACATAACATTATTCCAGTATATAAAAATGCATTTAATCAAAAAATTATAATCTACACCTGTAATATGAAATTTAATATGTTAAATAATTATCGAATACAAAATATGGATATAATAAATAAAACTAACCAAGTATACGATTTTAGTTAGGCATATTGAAACGAGATGAAATTAATATTATTTTATTTTGCTTACTGTATAGCATTCTGTAGTAAAAGAAAGTGCAATTTTTAATTACAAAATATAATGTAAAATCCCACGCAGTGAGTTCGATAGTATTTAAGTAAAAATTTCGTTTGTAGTTGGAGGATCTATGCAATCGCGATACATTCATCTTACACGTGTTGAGGATTAACCTGCTTCACAATAATACTATTGTCTAATTGCAGTTTTTGCTCGTGTAGCGAACGAAAAATATAAATTCATTATAACTGCATTATTGTAATCATAATTGTGCTGAATTTTTACTGCAGTTCAAAACTGCAATAATTTATCGTAGGTCCAACCCATACCTCGATGAATTGATAATATTATACTTTCGGAGGATGTTATTATTTAAATCTCGACGAGAGGCAAATAACTGCGTTATATGTTATAAATAGTCGGAGCTGAGTTCATAAATCTACCAAACCTGTCGCTCCCAGACAGAATGCCCGGCACTAGATCTAATTACCTAGTGAAATTCCACGTGTCTCCCATTGTTTGCAAATGGACCACCGTACTCGGTGAATTAAAATCGCTCGCCGCAGTAATTCCGGATATGTGTATGTATATGAAAAAATAACATAAAACAAAAGCGTCGTGTTTCCATTTCACGTTGCAGCGCCGTTTATCTCGTGGGCCCCGTTATGTTCTTATAATACCTATTATCGACCTCTTGACATAATGTTATCCGTGGTTCATATAACGACGGTAAATCAACGTCAACCGCGATTTTTCCCTCTGATACGCATAGTGGTAGGTAGTTAGGTACTTCTTCCTGCTCTATTTTATATACCTACCTAATATTATTCATTGTTGTAGCCCATTCACTCTTGCGGAGCAAGCACGGGTGCTATATTTAAGACGACATAATATTGTTTATAGGCTCCTATAATATATTTAGCATAATGTTTTCCACACGATGCGCCATTATTAACCATAATATTTACTATTGCGGTATAATATCAATATTGTCAATTATATTATATAATTATTAATTACACGCATTACACACAAGTAGAGTATAATATTATTATAATAACTTCGTTGGCACGGAAAACCCAGTTCCCATTATGACGTGCTAACTGCTAAGACACAATTTTTCAGGAAAGTTCAAAAGCATTAAAAAAAAAACAAATGACAAATCTCGAACGATCTACATTCTACAGAAACAAATTTTTTATTTTAAATTAGGATTTTATATCATATAAAATCCTAATTTAAAATAAAAAATTATTAAAAAATTCAAAATTTGGGGAAATATTGTAGGTATTTGGATATTGACAATATGTTTTGCCGTGACATTGGGGGTTCTATCATCTAGTATATGTTTTTATGGAGATTTATTGTAATATGATAGTGTAGTCATATATTATAAATGTTTAATCACATAGAAGGTATTTCATATACGATTTATAGTAGGCGTGTAGGAGGTTTAATTTTTAATTTTTCATTAGTTATTTGATGTAGATAGGCGATAGCAGCACATAGGAGATATTATAAAATTATAGCTTATTTTTTTTCCTAAATCCAGGGACACCAAAACCTCCAAATCATAAATTCGGCACATAGGAGGTTTTTTTCGTGTCAACGACGATAATATAGATGCATCTGCAGATCAAAAATAGTAAAAAATATCTTGTTTTGAAAGAAACACGCCTTCACGTTCACCTCTTGACCTGCATAGTTGAAAAAATTCCAAAGAATAATTATTAACAATAATTATTGAATTGATGAAAAGTGTGATTCGATCATTATTTATTGAGTTAATAATACAAAATATTATATCCTAAGTACTAAATTAACAAGGATCGTTAGGAAACACACTCACAGGATTAAATTAATTAAGGAACGTCGTGAGAGTAACGTGTTTTGTAATCCTTTGACGGTTTTAATTAAGCGTTAGAATACGAGCGTCTTGATGAATGCCTTATAGTGATTATAGCATATATACCTATTTTATATATATTTTTAATGTGGTTTGGCTTCTCGCGATTGATAATAATAAATTAATAAATTTGAAACCTACCTATCGTAATCGTACAGCTACTGACGTGTCAGGAGTGACTCCACATCAACGTCCTATAACGTAATTTTAAAATTGTCTATAACATCATAGGTGTCGATAATATTGTTATATTATTAATATTGTTATATATTTACTTTATTTTTTTAAGTTATTCTGTGGTATTTACAAGCTATCACAGAATTGAGAATATAATATTGGTACATGATTTAATAAATCGTAATAATTTAAAAACCATAGGTGTTATATGTTTTGATAATAACATGTTGTTATATTGATGTTTATCACGCAACAACATATGAGTAGTATATTCAGGCTTGATTAAGAATAAAATATTATTTTATCACTCGGTCATTGATAACACAAGACATAATAATAGGTATAATAATATATTGGCATGTAGTATTATGTGAGCGGTGTTTATTCGTTTCATGATAATATTATCCTTGACGTAATAATTATGATTGTTATTATGTATACCTATAGTTTTCACCTACAAATATAATATTTTAAACTATGATCTAAACAGACTGTCTAGACACAGTTTGCTTAAGCACTCGGTGCAATACCTAAGCAGCGATTACCTAAATTATTATTGGTTATTTATTTATTTATTTATTTAATTGATTTAACGGGCTTGAGCCCTTTGAATATAAGGTATAATACAATTGACAAATTACATGGACGGAAACTTACATATTTTGATTACAATAAACAAAAAGGAAAAAAATAATAAATAACTATATACAAAGTACAAAAACAGGAATACAACTAATTACTTAAATGGAAAATATTAATAACTATTAAACATCGTTAATACATCTTAATAATAATAATACATTGCACTTAAATTTATTACGACTAGAATCAAAAAAATCAATTGATGGGGATATTTTATTAGCTAGGTAGTGACAGAGCGCGAGGGAAAAACGAATCGGCACCATAACTTTTGCGATAGTAGGAATGACAAATAAATCATTGGTCCTGGAGAAGAAAGTGGGAACCTTGATACTTAGTAAAGCCAGTAGATGTGGACAATCAATAAAACCATTTAATAGATCATAATATATAAATAATATATCAGAGAGTTGTCTTCTTAGATCTATCGAATCCAGACCTATTGAGTACTGAACGGGTTTAAATAAATTACTAGAGATAGGCGTATTAGAGACGTAAGCTATTCTTTTTAAAAATTTATATTGGACAGTCTCAAGATCATTTAAGTATGCAGACAGGTTTCGAGACCAAATTATGGATCCAAACTCTAGTGAAGATCGTACGAGCGAGCAATATAAAGTGTTTAAGCTGAAGGCTGTTTAAAATGTTGTGTATTCCTATTAATAAAGCCTAGCATTCTATAGGATTTATTTGCAATTTTTTTATGATGGAACTTAAAAAAAAAAATCTGATTCAAAATATATTCCTAAATCTTTAATCACAGTTACTCTGACTAATTTTATATTATTAAGTTTGTAATTGAATATAATTGGGTTTTTAGAACGGGTAAATGAAATAATGTTACACTTATCAATGTTTAATAACCTGGGGGGGGTGAGGATATACACCCCCCCCCCATGACTATTTTTTCAATGTTTAAAGGCTGATAACCATACATTTTATTTTAAATAACCAAATAGTGCATGTTAAAAAATCAGCCATATCCCTCCCCCTCTCCTATTGACGAAATCATTTAACCACCATCGGAACTCAATGGTAGTAAAAGATGAAGATCACACCACTAAATATACCTTCATTCGGATATTATAAATTAGATAAAAATTATTTTTTATCACTGAGATAAGGTGAGTTATATTGATATTACCGTGCATAATAATTCATTGGGCATCTAAATATTGGGATATAGGTACCTATTATAATATTATTTTTACTCATTTTATAATAACAATACCTTTGACGTAATAATTATAATTTATATTATTATACGTTTACAGTTGTCGACAATTAATATATTTTAAGCTTAAGTAAACACTATAAAGCTTCAAAAACGATGTTTGCTTTAGCACTCGAAGCATTGCCTATACACGGAAATCTAAATAATTATTATTGGTTATGTAATACGTACCTACTCATAGTACGATAAAGATCATCACTAGGTATAATAATATACCATAATTTGGATATTATAAATTATAATATAATATCATGTAGCATCGATCACCGTGCGGGCACCTATATAAAATACCGCGATTCATTTTCATCGAATGATTAGTTTTACACCTGTTGTAGTCGTACACGATAGTAAGTAGATAACTTTAATAACGAAATAAATTAACTAGCCTTAGACTTATTGCCCAATTAACTGATATTCGTATACGGTGAGGGTCGTACCCGTACGCGTTATTTCGAACACGCCCCTAAATGACGCCATTCGCACCTCCTAACCCCTTGTTACGGATATTTTTGATTTAAAGTATTCGTGATGTTATAATAATAATTCGTTTATATTACGATCACGCGCATAGTATAGGTATACATATTATGAGAGAAGTAATCTTTCTTTTAATTTTTTTTCTCTTATACGAGAGGTCCTTGATCGCAACAATGTGACGAGCCCGATGACCGTTTCGTGCAGCGTTTGTACACGGCAATAAATAATATATCGGTTATGCCCCACTGCTATATAATATCATACCGTGGTAAGTAATGAGTCGAAAAACACACGATCACGACTCGGCAGGTACACGAAGTTCATGTCGAGTCGCGGGTAAAATGTTATGTTCCCGGACACCCTTGATTCTCGCCCAGATTATTGCGGTGACGCGGTGTGCATATAATATTATATAATAGGTAATGCGCCGCAGTGGTTCTTATTGTTGAGCATATATTATAATATGAAGCCGGCGTATAATAATAGCCGGTATACCGCGGTACAATACTACGCTATTTATTATTATTTGTTTGTTGAGTTTGGTTTTCTTAACCATCTCTATAATATTTTAAAAATCGCCTGCAAGATTAAACCAGCCGGTTGTCAGTTTTTTGTTGCAGAGTGACATTTTGTTTAAACTATAAGATGGCTACTGGCTAGTATAAGCCGCATGCCTGGTATAGGTATATACAGTCCAAAATAATAATTAAATAATAATAATATTGTTGTATAAAAAAATTAGTTATATTATGTTGATTATTATTATTTATTTATTAAGTTTTGTTTTCGTAAACATCTATATAATTATGCGAGTGATGAAACCGGCCGGTTGTCAGTTTTTTACTCGTGTTTAAACATAACGGCATTTCGTTTGAACTGAGAGGGCTACCGGCGGCGACGTCGGTCGCACCGCCGACAGAAATGATTTATCGGTTAGACCAAGCCAGACGTGTGTGTGTGTGCACAACATATAATGTCGTTGAAGGTGAAACACTCGGGTATTTCATCCATTTGGCACCCTAGGACCGTCAACCGTCCTTTTAATATTATGTCTGAAATGAATTAAACACGATGTTTTTTATTTTTTTTTTTACATAATGCACGTCCATAATAATATTAAAGATACTTTCGAATAACATAATTTCTATTAGTCAATGAAGTGCAGTGTTGATTTAGTGATGCATAATAATATATATTATATTATTATAAAACAACATAAACAGTAAACCAATAATATTGTACATGATTTTATTGTCATTATTTTTAACAAGTTATTACACATTTTATTAGAAATATTAATTATTATAGGTATTATAATATGTGTACTAGTATATTATATCATAACATTTAATAAAATATACAATAATTCGTTGAACTAAAATTGTTGACTACAACAGATTTTATGCAGTTTTATAGGTATAATTTATTATTAAATATAATAAACTGAAGTTTATCAAAAAAAAATAATAATAAATAAATGAAATTGATACAAATTATACAGTCAAATAATTATATAAATCACAATATTTACGGTTTCAAACTTTAAACTTTAAAGATTTTTAAAAAAAACGCAATAAACATAATATTGCAATTAATAAATGTCAATATACTTTATAATGGGTATTCGTCCAATTTTTTTATCAACTAGTTGATCAAAAAAAAAAACTAACGTAAAATTTTAATTGCAACATGCCCACAAAACTTACAACTACCTGCAATAGAAACTATAATCTGCGACGTCCCTATAATCATAATATTATAAATCGTACGATTATTAAATAATAAATCTGCGAGTCTATCTAACCTAACTAATTCATCCATATAGTTGTTTACATACACTATTAAAACGTGCAATAAAAGTTTTAATGTTTATAAGTGGTTCGTGATGATAAATTAGAGGCACTCGCTGATATTTTCTCATATATATATATATTTTTAAATTAATTACATCAGTGACCTTTTGGATACAAAACACATCTACAAAAATATGTTTAATTAAGCCAATTATTGTTTTCAATGTTTATTATTAATTATTTGTTATAATTATGTAACCTTTAAACCGTAAATTGTAATGAATACAATTTCAATTATTTAATTAATTATAATTTTGATACTTACACATATGATATCAATTAAAATGTAAACTTATACGTATCAGTTGCAAATTATATAATTAATATATTCATTTTTGTTTATTTTTATCGAAAACAATTAGTATTATATTTTAAATTCTGATGGATGAGTTGATTAACCTAACCGTTAAAAAGAATACGCTAACATAATATTATATCAAGTAACATCATTTTTTTTATTTTACTTATAAATCGTTGATGCATTAATACGTATTGTACTATCGTGTAATCATCTGATCAGCGTATAGTGAATAACTCGCGAGCTTATAATTTCAAAAAGTTTAAAAGCAAAAACTGCAATCTATAGCATGTTATAAATATAATATAATATAATAAAAATATGTTGTTGATATTATATTCAATGAATTAAAATATATGTTCGATGTATCGGAAATCATTAATTGCTACAATCAATTTGTATTTTTAATTTTTATAAATACATTTTATTCAATTTCTTTATAATAAAGTATATACAAGACGTAATTAATTGTAATCATGCGCCTACATCCAAATTATAGTTTTCAATGATCTTATTTTAGTCTGTTGGATTTGACAAACTCGTTTTGCAACGGTCTTATCAAAACAAAATATGTACCTACCTATCCACATAAACTATATAAAAAAAACCATAATAATATGCAATATTTTTAAAATTTACGTTTGCAGTACAGAACACGAGTCATCGTTATTTTCTTTCTGTATCTCTGACATTATATAAATTAAATAGCATGCAAAAAAAAGTTGCAATATTATCCAGATACTTCAATAATATTATATATTTTTTTTAATTAATGAACGCTTATTATATGTAGGTGATTATATGATAATTATATATCCTCGACCTAAATTATTATTATTTTTTTATTATAATGTAAAGCTTTAACGTTCCTTAAGTAAGTTAAATATTATCATAGCAGCTGATATCATCGCATTCCTAATTATTTTTTTATTTAAATTGCTTATGTACAAATATCGAAATATTCGGTAGAAAATTGAAGGGAGATTATAAAACCGATATTGCATAGATAAATAATATTATAATATTTATATATAGCTATTAACTACCTTGATCAACATTACATAACAACAATTATAATTTATAACTCATAATTTAATAATTACTAAAATAATTGCATTAATTAAATAGAAATTCAAAGTTTTAAATTATTATATTAAAACACAAAAAAAACTAAAATCAAATAAATAAATCTTAATTAGAGGTTTTTTTTAAAATAAAAATTTCTATAAACGTTGAATTGAGATTAAGTATATTACATATACGCACCTACACGTGGTTTATATCGTATATTATAAAGATACTTATTTGTTAAGTCTATGTGTATTTTGGCAGGTGCCAATTACAATTATTCAAATTATAAAATATGGCTATTTCACGTGTGGATAATAATTAAAAGTTAAAACCATTTTACAGTGACCACAATATGAAAATATAACGACTAACGACGGATGAGATGCTTTGCGTCTGTATATGTTACTATATAAAGATACTGATACACCATCTATCAAATATTTTTTGGTCCTCGCTTTGGGCCTGAAATTTATATATAACTTTTTTTACCAAATGTTTGACTGTACGTCTTCGGCACTTTGTTCGAAGTGTAGTAAAAAAAAAAAAGAGAGGTACAAAATTATGTTTATGATTTTCTAGAAACTCGTGCAAGGTTTACGATGTCGAGCGTGAATAATGGTGGCATGGATACCGGTTTTTCGGACTTTGTGGACCACAAAAGATAGGTGATAACGTTTGTGGTCGGCAGAGATACCGTAATAACAGGTTTTATCATTTTTAATAACTTCCCTCCGGTGTCCAAACCCATAGTACGCCTCTGTATATTATAATATTATTATCTAATACACTACCTAAAACATGTAAAATATATAATGAATTATACATATATAATAATATGTGGGTAACGAATTATGTATGTTTGTGTATACATGCCATTACTTCGTTATACATGCACGTATATGGATTTAGTTGCCACCGAATATGGGCCAACTTGACCCACCGCAATAATACGATATGGCCAGTTGAAAGTATAATAAATAACGTTATATGAAATAAAGAGAACAGGTTGGCGTTTTGTTATATTAAATATAATATTTGACTTCATACATTTCGAACAATTTATGATACATCGGAGTCACTGCTCGTTATGTATTCATTTTCAAATAAACTAATATACCATCATACATTTTTTTTCATAATCAGTTGTAAATAAGGTGTAATATATGTTGAATACGTCGATTTGTATCTTGTATAATATTTTAATTATTATGCTTTGACTTAATAATTGAAATACCTACATCTTCCAAAAAAAAATAAATATTTTATTTCACCTAAAGAATAATGTTATGATAACTCACCTTAATTGTGTTAGGTATTAGAAATATTTAATAAGTAGGTGGTACTTAGAACTTCAGTTAAAATACTTTAATTTATCCACTTCTTTGTTTTTTCTACGAAAATGTCTACCAGTCATAATATAACCACTTGTCACGATAACTGGACAGTGGGTCAGTGGATAACTATTTAATTGTATTTAAACTAGTGTATAAAAACAAATTTATCATTTCGATAAAATAGTTTGAAGTGTTTATTCATATTTGTTTTTAATTATATAATAACGTATAAACAAATAATTGCACTAAACATTTTTTTTTTTAAATTTATAATAATAATATTATCTCAACATATTGGGGACGATACATATTTATTGCTACGCCCAGCACGCTGTAATCAGTTTTTCTCGATTTTTAAAACGATACTATATTTTTATAACATAATATTGCTACGTATAAGGAATTCAGAAATTAATTCATTAGTATTTAGGAATTCCGTTAGAAAATATGAGAATAATATTTAAAATTAAAAAAATTAAAGTACCTTCATAATATTATTATATAGGTACAAATATTCTATGATTACTTCAGACATTAATTAATGATTGAATTTAAAAAAAAAAAAAAAAAAGTGAAGACTATAATTTTAAATTTTTTCTTCATATATTTAATTTGTCGTTATTAATATAAAGCGGACTAATTGCGAGTAAAAAATAATTATATCGATACCGAATCAACACATGGATATACCGAGTAGGTATATATTTATCGGCAGTTGGGTTGTCAACATTAAACTCTATTTTGAATTATTAGGTACACTTAATAAAGAGGCAGGTGTCGATTATTTAAACAAAAATAATAACATCTTTGGTTGTCACGATTTTAAGAATAATTATTTCGTAAGCTAAGGATCACGTATAGATGTATTTAAGCTGCCTAGGAGCTATGTTATACTATACTAAAACACACGATTAGTCGATTTATGGTTTAAAAATCTGTCAAATATATTCGTTAAATGATATGTATGCATACGTATGTATAATTATGTTTCATCCGTTTTGTATCTCTTCATAATATAGGTACCCTGTGATTTATTATCCAACCGTTATTTCTTCCACTATCTATATATGTGCACCAAAAAAAAATAATAATAATTCTTATTACATGTAGGTATGTACATGATGAAAAAAAATATTTCAAAAATAATTTATTATTGACATAACAAATCGTAATAATCGTGTAATTTTATATGATTTATTCGTGTTAAAAAACGAATACAAACATATTTCTGACTTTATTTTTACTGTTATATGTGTCTTTATTTACTTCAATATATACAATTATCATATTAGTATATAGTAAGCTGTTCAACGATTTCAACTGTAACGAGTATAATAAATGTATCGTGTATTTTTGTATTAATAGAATTTATTTTTCCTTATCATTTTTTATACGATTAAATCGTATGTTAAAGTCTAAAAAAATGAATATGACGTAGGTAATAATTAAGACAAGTCGTAAACACGCAGTATTTCGATTGGCCATTCAGAAGTTATAAATTGATGGGTTTATATGTGTTTTTGACTTTGAATTATATGATAATGATAAATCAAATAATTCATAAAGCATTGAAACTAAGCTGCAGACGTAGAGTTATTAAAAAAATATGGAAATTTTATTGATAATCGGCACTTTCTTATATATTATTATTATTATATAATGGGAATTTTTAAAAATAACAAGTTTTATCTAAACGATCTGAAGTAATTTTTTTAGTGAAGTTGGGTACTACTTTAAGAGATGTTTTGTCGCTCTAAATTACTGCGTATAAGTACTATTAGTTTTAAAGTTAAGCACTCATAGTTATGCATATTTATTATGATATGTACCTATACACAGTATATGGCGTATAAACAATTACGGATACCTATTATATAAGTATAGGTTTTTCAATATTTTAAATGTCAAAATGAATACACATACATTTTAATAATCTTTCCAAGTAAATATTTTAGACTTTAAAATTTAAAATATAAAGTTTTTTTCAAAGTTGTCTATACAATTTAAACATTATTGTGTAACATTGTAATAATTTCTAAGCCCATCAGATAATATATTATATCGTAAGAACTAACAAGCAAGACGTGTATAAGAAATAATAGTCTATAGGTATGTCTGTAATGGCCTTATATATATTGATCGTTAGCAATTTCAAAATATAATCTCCGATGACAACCTGAAGAAGAAGAAAAATAATGTTACGTTTCATCTAAAAATAATTGCTCCGCTATAGTACCTTATACCTGCCTTTTCTTCTGTTATAATGTTCTATAACTACATCTATAATTATTGAAGACAAGTGTTAATACATACGCGTGTGGATCGCGTTACAATAAATTTGCCTGTACTCGAACTTCAATGAGATTCGGATCGATACCGGCAATGTATAGGAAGGTACCTAACCTACCTATAATACCTGTGTAATATACCTGAACCATTTAACCGCGCGCATTTTTGAAATTTTCTTTCACGCCCGTATTATTATAGTCACCGGGTAAGTGGTAAGTGTGTGTGTAACAACGGTAAACAAGTATATGATCGTTAAACGTGTAACTCCGCAGATGCGATGTTTACACACAGACATACATTAGGTACGCTTTGCAGCCGCAATGTGAATGTAAAACATATCGTATAAATCACAATTAAGCCCAATACTCAATGGTACTCTGGTCAATAGTCGATAATATTATACTTTATGAAATTATTATCGTATGCCATATATAATCAACTAATCACAGAACAGATAACATAATATTATTATAGAACACTCAACACAATCTATAGAAAACCGAATCGAAATTATTGGTATAGTTACCATTTATTATTATTTATTGATTTAATATCACGCGTTATTTAATATTTTATTGGACATAAATAATTATGTAGGTGTATTGTAGGTATTTTATATTCTTAATATTTCACGAAATCAAACGAAATTGAAAATTAAAAAATTGTAGATTGATAAAAAATTGTTATTCTTAAACATTTTTGATCATATATTATTCTGCTATAAGATCCCGATTCCAAATAGGTACATTACATTATAATATACATTATAGTAAAGTTTTACTTTCAGCGCGAAGTATGTCCAAAAATTGTATATTTCAATAGTCGTGTGCACAGAAACACATTATGTTTTTTATGGTCATGCATGTTATTTAATTCGTCATAGTTCATAATATTGTATATTATATTCCAATTAAAACAATCATAAATATGAAGTACCTACGAATTTCTAACACGAACTGCATGCCTACCTATATTGATACTATATTATATTCTCTGTTTCTATACATTTTGCGCCGTAACCCGCGGAGGTGGCTTATGAAATAGAATATTTTTGCTAGCCCACGGGCTCACCGATAATATTGAGTTTGCCATAATTTACAACCCGAGGTGGTTGTTCGACGTCCAGTGTCGGTTATTGTCCAAAGTATTGAAATGAGCTGTTATAATATTACGTACGTACGCCGGCCGCCGATTATGTTGATTCCCGTTTTGCTCTTAATATATTTTTATGTTGTGACTGTAAAATAATAATATAATATAATATAATGCCATAGGTTATAATAATAATATAATACAAGCTGCAAGATCTATATGATAATATATATTTTAAAGAATTTATGGTCGACTCGACGATATTATATATTCGGATCGGATAGTATAATATATAATACGAGTAGGTATATCATATATAGGTATATATAATATCGATATGCTGCAGCCGACAGCGTATAATCCCCGGGCTCTTAAAGTTTCATTATAATAATAATAATAATGGTACTCCACTATACCTATATTTTTTTTATTTTTTGTTATACTAGCTACCTATATTTATATGTATACATTCCACATTCCCACATACTATACGCATTTTCATTGGTGCGGTTCAGTGTGTATTCCCGGGTTTATCTTAGTACCTACCTATACCTATATAAAATACCCATAGGTAGGTACTGCTATATATTGTTTCGGTTTCGGTTTTGTATCATTTATCGTATTCGATCTGGTTTCGATCAACTTTTACCATATAATAATATAATATGTCACCTTGACAGTATATACGGGCCGGCGTTCACTTTTCGCATAATATAGAGGTGGCGATCGCCTTGGATCTGAACGCCAATAATGAACGGTGTAGACGTGTCATAAGCACCGCCCACATGTCAGGGTGTTGCGATTTTCGCCGGATTACGCGTTGCCTCACTACTGTGCAATGGACTTGTACTTGTCTCAAGTACACATTTTGATCGGTCTGCCGCCGTCGCTGCAGTCGCACACCACGGACAAGACCTTGATTGGCAATATAATGATAATAATATAATAATAATAATTGATACGAGAAATTAGAAGCCACTGCTATATCTTCTTAATTATTATTACACAAAAAAATACAGTTATTTCATAGGTCTGACTAGGTAATAATCTTCAGTCCGCAAAGCTGCAGCGGTATATACGGCTACAAGACTTGTGCGACGACGACGACTAACTTTGCAGTGGCGTCCGTCCTCCTGCAGGAAGGTCTCTCGACGCGGTGACGCCAATCGTGTGTTGGTTTCGACCGAATAACATCTAAATTATAGTGATTATTATTACAAAATTGGTTTGAAATCATTCGTGCACGCGTCGAGATCGGTAGGTACAAAATATGATAGGTACGTGAAAGACTGCAGAATAGTGTTGTAGTTGTCAGTGAGATTAAATTGGCAGCTATATTTTCTATATACGCCCTATCTTTATATGTTTATTACCAGTTTTAATTCCTCACCGGTTGCGCCTATATTATAGGTTCTTGTGACCAAAACATGTTGCAGACACATTTCGTTTTATAATATTTCGCGCATGTATAGTTTAGAATTGTTATCACGAATTACGAACGTGAATCTGTACGTCTTTTGGCTGCGGTCATTATAGGTATAATATTATGCACGGTGTATACTTGAAATTTTTTTTTCCCGTCAAATATATGACCTAGGTTCAGATCAAATCCAGGGGCGCCTAAATAATGTGAATATATAATATACTTGAAACGTGGAAGCGGCTATTCATGATATTATTCTATTATTGAATAGGTTCAATAACGCATACAATATACCTACGGGTATATATTCCTACATGAAAAGAAAAATCGTTCCGGCTCGTGTTTGATTTACTGGCCCCTTTGGTTCACGTGACGGACGTACAGTTACGAGCAATTATAAAATAAGACATATATTATGTACGCTTACACGTCTTGCCGGAGAGAAAAAAAAACCGTACCAATCATGGATACTTCAAATAACTGGGTCGGTTTTTACAAAGCAAGACAATGGAACGATTGTTGTTATTGCCCTTACATTGTCAACAACAGCTTACTATTATTATTACTATTATTACACATATTCCCATCATAATATATGTCTTTCGACGTTTCGGAAATGTCCAGATTTTTTTTTCTTTTCGATTATTTTTTTTTTACCATTATTAATTTTTTTTCTACCTACGAACGTATATTATTATTACTATTACCTATATTGAAAACGGACGCTACAAAACGAGAAGTAACAAAACGTAACTCGCATCACGATTATGTCGTGATGGACCATTTGAAACGCGTTTATATATACTATAGAGTATAGCTATAGTATTAGGTACGACGTGGGCGAACCTCATTTTATATTGTTAAAATTATACGAAGGTAGCAGACCGAGTCTGCCAACAGCTACCGGCAACATGATCTGTGACTCGGGCCAATACCACGACTAAATAGATAATAGTATCTTTAGGCATGGGCAAGGCGGTGATCGTAAAATCTCGAGTGTTTCGGAGTGCTGCGTAAAAATCCAGTAAAAATTAATCGGACGACTACCTATTGTAAGAACATAATATTTCGCATAACCATCGTGTGCCGTCTTCACGGTTTGTGGTTACCCTACGCGCCGTTTGTGCAGGTGGTTGTAGGCTGTAGGCTGTAGCTATGGATGGTGACCATTCATATTTATACTTATTTTAAATTCCACGTTACCGTGCGTGGAACAGTCGTTGGATGGAATAGCTGGGTTAGGTAGATGGTTTTTTTAAGGGGCCTTCTGAAAATGTATCTGTTGGGTGCGATATCGGAAGAAAAATTAAACTTCAACAATTTTCTTTAAACCATCATATAATATCATTAGGAGTATATGTAAACACTATGCTTGATGAACAACTTATATCGTAAAATATCAATGTCAGCCAGTGAATTCACTATCGTTGAGCTCGTCTGATTCTGATTACAATTTTTTATAACTATTTTTTATTGCATCTCTCGATAATTTACTCGCCCGAATATTATCCCGTGGAATGTCCTGCACGATAGCTGCTGCTCTCGTGGTCCTCGCGAATCTCTCGGTGTTACACATACGCACGCACGAAACCCTTCTCGATATACTTCTGGACGTTTCGATTCTTCTCTGCCGAAACTTGTAATACGAGTTTGTTGGCGACAGTAAAAATTACATTATAATTATTATTATGCTCCGATGCGTATGGATGCAAGAAATAATAAAGAAACATAATATTGTTATTACGGCCATCAAACATTCTGTTCACATTGAACACCGAATATTCGTATGCAGTCGAACCGGTTTTGTATGTACTACGTCCAAGACGAAATAATAATCGGAAGCTACCAAATAAGTAGAGCAATCTAAATGAATCATCTTTGCTCGAAACATCTGTATTTTCGCTTGTTCGAGACATCATTGCACTGGTGCTGAAGAAAAAAAATTGTAGTGATAATGATAATATTACATACACCAAACACAATAATACCTACTAAAGTTTTTATTTCAAATATAAATATCGTAAAAAATGTCAAACATAAAAAAAAAATAAAAACTTGTCGATTTCTAAATCGTGTAATAAACTATAGAACCTATTGAGTTATTTTGACATAAGTTTAATCTTATACATTTCATTTTTTATTCTTGGGGAACCCGATGGATTTGAGTTTCATTTATTTCGAAATTGCAGTCGAATCTCTACATAATATAGTTGCAGTTTGACGAGAAAATACGCTTAATATTCGTTTTATGTCATACTATAAACTGAGACCAAAATAGGTGTGAAGTTAGCAGTGACTATTATAAACACGATTTGTTGGTATGTCTACAATAAATTAGGCCAAGATTGAGGAGGGTCATGGCCTCGGGTCTACAATTATTCTACATGTTGTAGGGAGTCACCGGTGGTCAGATATCGCTAATATTTAAATATTTAGAATTATATGTGCATAATACCTTTTTATTTTATTTTATATTATGTATGTTTATTGTACAAGTAAATATATTATATTTATTTTTCTCATTTCTAATTATTTTACCAAATTAAAAAATTATTTTTCTAATGTCTAACACTATGAATGTTCTGTGGAATCGTTCTTATTTAAAATTTTTTTTTTCATTTTTATCATTTCGTATTTTTATTTACCTCAACATGTACTCGCATTACCACCAAATTTAATGTAGCTACGATGTTGTTTTACACAATGTTGACCGTTTGAGTATCGTTTTTCTTATCAAGCTTGAGAAATAATATTTGCTGGTTTTAGTTTTTCCGATACATATACCTACGTTTGTTAGTAATTTAGTGGAGTAAGTTTCTTAATATTCGACTATATGTATTTACGGCCTTTACAACGTCTAAAATAGTTTTTGAAGTATGTACATTTTTTTATCGATCTAAAAAATATAAAAAAAAAGATAATATCGTTGTCATGTTTTGAATTTTCATTATTCTATATTGTTTAAATAATAATTATTTATACATTTTTTTTTTACTATTACTCACTTCAAAGACACGGAATGATGAAAATACCATCGTGCAGTAATATCGCTACTGTACATTATTGTATACACGATAAAACGTGCCATATTTTCCATTAATTTCACTTGGTTGCAGTTATTGAATGATTAATGATAATAATAAAAAAGCAATTTAAATAAACATAGAGCTGTGTGGAGTGTTTCTCGTTTGGATGAGTTTCAAAATCGAAATTATACAGTAATTAGTAATTACAATGTAGTGTCGAGACTATATACAGAATAGGTATCATGCAAACAAATCGTTGTACCTAACTGTATAGTATGCGATTGGTATCGATCCTATGGTGTAAGTATTTTAACGACACACGTTTCTGACAATAATTGTCTTCAACCCACTAAATAATAATAATAATCATAATCGCGGTCATATAATTGGTGGCCTTTTGGGGGGGGGGGGGGGAGGGGGTCCTATAAGTCGTCTGCTGCAGCATTATGGAAAATGTATTCGTGACCGAACCTAGGTATATAATTTCAAAGTCGTTTCAATCTTACCGGTAATTTATTTGTCCGATTTTTACCTCCTCTCGATTTTTATCCCTCTAATCGTTTCATTACGTGCAAGTGTGTAACATTATGCTGTGTGCACTAATCACACTACCGCATCTCTGCGCAGCCTCAGTGACCGTCGCCGTATCAACACGTAGGTATCTAATAATATAATACTGTGTAAGTACTGCTGCAGTAATTAGCAGTAGGTCATTAAAATAACTAATCATATACAATATGGAAGTCAAGTCGTAGAGATAAACGGAAACTTTAATGCAAGCAGCCTAAACGCCGTGATAATACTCCTGATCATTATAATATTATTATATTCCACGCAACAAATATTATCTGAGTTTAGGAGGTATTGGTCTTACTGCTGCTTCTGCAGTTTTTGTTACTAAATAAGTAGGTATACGGTAAACGTCATAATCGTTATTTGGTAAATTTAATTTCGGCAATCCGATTATTTAGGCATATTATAATAATTGTTAGTAAATTGGACGACACATACATTTTTATACCATACAATAATTTTTCAATATTTTTATTTCATCGCCGAGTCGAAGATAATATCATAACAATATGGTGGGTACCAATTATATGACTCGACCGTAATTGTATCGACTAAACAAATTGGTTAGCAAATTCAAATCGGGAAAGCTCAAATATAACATTGGGTAGCCAATTTAATAATTATGTTCCCTAACTAGGTATAAATATTCTAACCATCTTGATTTTCCCTAGTGTTATTTAACTATGTTTTTATCGCCGATCTAGCACGTACATCGTCTATCAGATATTTTAGTTTAGTCGCCCACAGGATAAAGCCCATCGCGAAAATCTTCGAATGTTAGGTACCTACACAGCTACACCTTATACAAGTTAACCAAATACTGAATACGATATTTTTATTATTTATTTTTACTTGACATAAATATATCGTGTGTGGGTATCTGTCTTATACACAACTATAGATAAACCGTATAGTTAGTTTCGGGATGTTGCAGTTCAGTTTAGAAATATGTTTATGAATTATGTTGATCCTTGAGTGCGTTTTGTCCATACCTACGCCTACTCGGTATATGTTTGTATTGCTCACTAAGCCCATTCCAGTGGCATCTTCTATTTTCTTGCCATCGATTCGATTAGTATTCGTGATTCTTTTTGGGATGTTAAATGAGGTATTACTACTACCATTACGTTCGTCTGATATTATTATATTTACATAGATTCCGTGTAGGTATATTAATTATGTATTACAACATATTTAGGTTTATGAGGCGCAATGAGTTATATTAATCTGCAATCAATAATGAGTTATGTCTATATTTTAGAAATGTAGAACATATCGACCATGGTAATGACTAATGCGTAACTAATTCGATCATATATCATCGGATTATATAACTCTATAGGTAATTCATATTCTTTTAAAAAAATAATCAAATTTTCATTTAAAATGTAAATCAACTAAATGTCCCTACATACAATTTTATTATTTAATAACTACTATTTTTTAAATGAATATATAAACACGTCACATCGATATTACTTTGTTCTAATATCAGGTACTTATTCAAATACAGACGAACCAAAAAATATGTAAGTACCTACACACATTTTGTTACACAATCTTGTAAAAATACATTACAATTTATACCTACAACGTTAATAGTCGGTAATTATTAAATCATTTTCAGTATTCAATTATAACAAAGTTAATTTCATAATGAAACATTAAACGCACGCATGGCAGACGTGTGTAATTGTATGTAACACACAAAATAGTCTAATCAATCAAAACCTCTTCCTCGAGGCAAATATTTTGGCAATCAAAAATGTCAGTTGATACGTTTTTTTACATGTCCACGTTGAATCTATTAGGCGGAAAAAACAAACGAAACAGTCCTACTTGTGAATAGAACTACATAATATGATATGATTGCCTGCCTGCCCGCTGATAACTAAAATTATAAACGTTTACAAACTCCCGCGCCTCGGGGCTATTATGGTTTTTTAATTGGGTTAGAATTTCGTTTTTGATATTTTTTCTTCACCACAGTTTTATGTCGTAATGCCGAAGTGCGTTCTCAGTCAAACTGGTTTGTTGGAATATGAATTTTTTCACGTAAAATACCATCTGAAAATACGACAGACGACAAAAACGATGTTTTATGATATGAACACATGCAGAGCAATAATTGTTTACGGGACGTGAGTATTTTTTTTTACGGGGCGTTTGACATGAGATAAAAAAAAAACTGGGTTAAGTTTTTGAGTATACAGTTTTTTTCGAATCTGTACCCGGAACAGCTCATTTCGTAACAATAAAAATAATAATGAGGATTTTTGATAATTCAAAAATACAGTATATAAGACTATGTTGTTTAAAATAACAGTGATAATATATAGGAGTCACCTACTTATATTATAAAAAGATATAACACGATGAATGCAACATTAATTTAAAAAACACTTATAATTTATTTGCTCATTATATTTTTTATTAACAATTATGTGTAGGTATATATGATAATATCATTATTGATATGCATATACCATTATGATATTATGATGCAATTGTAACATGTATAATACATAAAAAAATAATAATATCAGTCAACGGTTTATCGATCGAATGGCCTTTCGCTGTAAACGATTATGTATACCAAGCCGACTCTTGTGGATGATCAATTTTAAAGTGTGTTATTAAATATTTTCTAAGATTAAAATTATATTTTTTTTTTTATAAAATTGTAGGTACCTACTGATACGGATATTATGCACCTACCATGTAATTATAGCACTTGTTTATACATACCTATTACCTATATATATTTTATGAAGGGATTCTACCGATTTATATTTTATGTCTTATTTTAATTTTTTGCGCAGGTACCTGGTATACCAGTATTAGTTATTGGGTCAAATCAGTTTTATTCAATGTATGTAAGAGTTGTAATTGCACATATTTCATACTTTAATTTCCTCAAATTAATTTATTCTCGTAATATCATGTTGATAGGTTCAACGAATCAAATGTATATAGTTCACTCCAACCTTAACCTAATCATTTTGAAAAAAACTCGAGTATAAACTGATTTAAAATAATTTAAAAGTCAAACGAAAAATACATAATACTATATAAGCGAATAATTTAAATTTATTCAAAGTAGACGATGTATATTTTATTTTTGAATATATAAATTATGCACTCATATTATATAGGGCAATTGACCTAAAGAAAATGACAGTGTTAACATTTTAAATATATTCGTCTCTGCATGAGTATATTTATAGGTACCTGTGGATTTAAATTTAATTTATATAACGACATGACTTTATTAGGTTATTATTCGAGATAAATTCAAGGTGCGTGTATACTAATTTTTATCTCAAATAGTAACAAGCCTCGTTATATCTTATTATTTGACTAATAAATCGTTGTAACATTTCAAGAATTAAAACATTATTAAATATTTAACCTCTCGTTACAACCTTTTTATGCATTTTATGGGCTTATTATTTTTATTTTGATGAGACGTAACATTTTTAAGTGACAACACGTTTATAATTTATTAAAATGTTATGTATTATATCATCAACATAATATTACTATCGTAACCTAATGTACAACTGTGCAAGACGCGTGTATTATACAAATGTAAATCGAATAAAGTCCTAGTGGTAAATGTCAATATACTAAATAATATTATGATGTTCAAAATTAACAATAATAGCATTCAAACTGGATTAAATCAATCAATAATTATTTAACAGATCCAATATATATAACAATTTGCGCCATGCACTTATGGAGTTATGACCTATAGATATAAGTCTACCTACAAGACTTTGTACATTTTTAGCACAAATTTTAAAATAATAGAATTTAATTTAACAATCATTAATAATAAAATGTATAATACTTAATGTAATAATTAAATTTGATTCACATTCAAATAATATATTCTAATCGTATTTTGTTTCATCAATATATTTTAACTTTTGCATTATAATATGCTAATAATTATAAAATAACTTTATTATATGTTACAACAAATAAAAAGCTATTAAATAGGTAATAAACTAATAGACATTATATTAATATTGTACTTGAATATTGTATGTGCTATTACAATGAACAATGAATTACTTATACCTACCCTTAATTTGTTTGATGATTAATAATATAGTTCTCGTTAAATCTGTATCCGTAAAACGATTATAAGTATATAAAAAAATAACAGGTAGTTGAATGATATTCATCAGCATGACGAAAAAAATTTGAATGAAATCCAATATTTAATGTGAATTATCTCAAACTTGAAACACCAAATTTATACGGTTTTTAAATGCGGACTACGTTTAAAATCATTAATGGAATTTGACAATGATAACTTTGACGTTAGTTCTTGTATAATGTTACATTATATTTAAGTGGATATACTAAATAGGTAGGTAATACCTACATGCCATCGATCAACGAACGTCCATTATGAATTTAAATTTCGTTCGTTTTCTCCTATCTGCTGCTGGAAATTCAATCTTTTATGGGTAGGAACTGTTTAATGAACGTGGCATACGTAGGTATACGTATATAGATTTATATTTTATTCTTATTTCTGCCGTATTAAACCCATTAGTTTTGACTAATTTAAATCACGATAATGTTATGTAAATTGAATTTTCCAAAATATACGCTGTCCGAAAATGACTGATGGATGAAAATTTCACCGTGTGTATACCCAGTTAGGTTATACTTCATACTTTTTTTTCCTTCACAACTGCAGATTACCGGTTTTTGCCTACTCGGGTTTGAACCGAAGTCGTAAGCCGCAGATATCAATTTGAATATCGTTAAAATTTCATTGGGAAAATTTGCCAAGGTTTTTTTTTTTTTTTTTGTATCGAAACGGTTTGGGTCGAAAATAGCTTAACTTCGCCACGACTAGCCGTGATTCGAACTAAATTGATGTGTCAAAACTGACGGCCGCTGTGAAATGGGCTGCACTATGGTGTCCGAAGTCGAAACGTATACCTAATTGATTTCAAAGAAAGCCACTGATACCCATTTTGCCGTGGTCTGCATATTATTTTAAAAGTTGTTTGACGGGCCAGTGCAGTATAAAATACGGAGGTCTTACGGAGACGGCACACAATATTTTCTCATATAGGTACTTGTACCGCGGACAAAAAACAACTCGTTGGCGATTCGGATACAATAATATCAACACTTAACGCAGTTAACACCCTCCATATAATAACACACTGTACGAGTGAATATGTCTTGATATTTATGATTTAATGGAATGATCAATTAAAAAAATGACGGTTAAACATTTATACAGCCAACAGTTGTTATGTATTCGGTGTAACATTTAAATCCAGTCTGGCAATTATATTATTATACAGGTATAAACAGTTTAACTATAAAAATAAATTAATTTTTTTCCACAGTATTATGAATATGATTATTATTAAATATTAGTAAATATTTTTTTAATGTATTCACTCCACTTTTTATGCAAGTATATATGATTTTTAATTCAAAACTCTAAATATGTTTGACACACCCACACACACCCAAATATATATATTACAGTTTATAATTAAACAAACAAATTAAATATACTACAACATTTCCTTAACCAGTTTGCATTTTGTTACGTGCATAAAACAGTTATCGTTGAGTATTTATGCAAAAAAATAACCCACGTACGGTGAAGATCAAAGTTTGTTAAATACACGATGACAGTTGTATTTAGCAAAATAAAAATATGTTTAAAAATGGATAGCGGTAAAAGGGTTCGAGAAAAAAAATGAATTTAAAAGAAATATTTTATTTATTGTTATAAGTTATACAACTACCTATTAAAAAAACAAAGAACAATATTTTAGTCATTATTATTATCAAATATATATATTTACCTACTTATATTAATGATATTATATTAATTTATTACTTTAATTATTCAATTTTTTCCTACTTATTTTTTATGTACATTCGTAAGATACTTCGTAAAAGCTGTTCATCTTCCATACAATCTTTTTTACCTTTAGATTTTACTGAATTTTATCTGATTTTATTTTTGCCATACCAACCCACCGATTTCTTCTCAAACCTTATCTATCGACTACCATAATATAGTACGATGGCTGTGAAGCAGCACTTTCAGTTGTTGTTGTATACTCTCTCACAAATAGAATAACTAACCTAATTTTTTTGGTGTTCACTGATTATTGTCACTTCATGATCGTTCGTTCCTCTTGTGGATAGAACGTTGGCACTTTAATTATAATATGATAATAATATTATCATTACAAATTAGTGTCTGTGTATAGATTCAAAGTAGATGGGTACTCAAGTAATTCGTTAGGTTTTAGTGGAACAACGGATTTTAGAAGACAAAAAGCGCATATATCTTCCTAAAATAAGTTGTGTAATAATAAAAAAGGACTACCTCTTGACTCACCGCAAAAATGACTCAAAATAAATTATTATACTTGTAATATTGTATTATGAAGATACCCGCAAAATTGGTGTTGCTCAAATAATTGTAGGTGACCTACTCCTCATAATATTGTTATACCGACCTATGAAATATCCTATTTTTTATCTATCAATACCCACCCACCCATATTCAAGGTGTTGCCTGAGCAACACTTGGACCATATGTTACCCGCCACTGGTCCAAGGATAAATTTAAATGATACAACTGTGTGCAAAGTTGTGTCTATAGTACTCGAGTCCATTTAAAGAATGCACTCGCAGTTTTGTTTTCCTAATACCCATCAGAGTAACGAAATTGGATAATAATAATAGTACAACGTACGCGCCACGTGGACATCTGTAGATACGAGTAGTTTACTGTATGATTTTGATTTGTTTTTACCCCTCCCCTGTGTGCAAAAATTGGTGCTATAGATGTCACATAGACTTCTCATTTAGTAATGCGAAGTTATAAATTAATGCCTATTAACTTCTTTGAGATGTACTTGGTACGCCAAACGCCAGGTTGATTGATATTATAAATATGATATTAGGTTAGGCGAGGTATCATATACATCTCTATAACCTCACATGGTAATTATATTTAAGTAACAAAAGGTCAAATAGAAGTACATTTTACAGTTGAATAAACATCTGATGCAGGATCTGTCAGAAGTTACATAACTACGCATTCATGTCGCATAGAAGTACACTTTGTCAATAATTATAACCTCTATGTGTTATCAATTAAATGCCTATATTTATATTCGCATGGATATCACGTTATTAACAATTTATTGCACCTAATTTACATATATATATATATATTTATATTTATATACACACACACATATATATATATATATATATATATTTATATACATATATATATATTATTTATATACAAACCTACTTATCCAGCATACCTAAGTTGATGGACTTGAATATATTTGTGTACTGTGTTCATATAAGAATAAATTATAATAAAGTATTAATTTATTCATAATTAATATTTAGGTATTTAAATTGCTTATAATAATTGACCAACTAGGTAGGTACCTACCTATAATATATTAATATATATATATATATAGGAATATACCACATAAAACTGCATAGCCAATAAACACAAAAGTAGATGGTAGGTAGTATGACTGACATATATTTTATGTACCTAGGTACTTAATAAAAATAAATCTTGGTTTACATATAATTTTTAAATATAAATTTAGTTTATAGAAAAAAACTACTGTATTACATTATTGTGTATTTTTTTACTTTTAAATCCTCAGTAGCTTTATATATTAAAATACAATACTAATAAGTGATAATCATAATTCATAACAATAATAATAGTTTAATAATAAATGTAAGAATACCAACTAGATAGTAGTAGTTAGTAAGATTATAGCAAACATTATACACTAATTATTCTTATTAGGATGAAATGTAGTAAAGGAATAATAACAAACAACAGTATATTGTCCAAGTAAATGCATAATTTTATTTAATAAAGATCATGTAACAATGTAATTGCAACTGCTTTTACATCAGAAATATTAAAAAATAAACATTTACGCTTAATATCACACATATTAATAAAAAACCATCTGTTTCATTAAATATATCTACATAGAAGTCCCCAACAATATCAGACACTAATGGATTGTCAAAAAATGGGACTGCGTTATATTTTACAGCTTCAAAATATACACTTCCATTAGCCTTTTTAATAATTTTTTTAATACAAATAATGACATTGTTTTTCAACAAAAAATACATATTTTTCTTGTTTACAGAACTCAGAATACAATTTTCAGTTATTACATTTTCATAAAGAGTATCTGTGGGATCAGGATGAAATAAATGATTATAAACTATTTCATTTTTTAAAATGGGTAACTAGCAATTGGTTCAACCATCTCAATATCTTTTTGTTCTATTATTCTATTGTATACATCTTGAAGAGGAAAACGAGCATTTTTTAATGACATTTTAATCATTTGTAGGCAATTTTCAAATTTGAACGCACTAAATTTGTCCAGTGGTCCGTGTATCTTTACAAAATGTGCTATATGAATTAAACCATGTACATTGTAGGTAATATACTCTTCACCATATAAAAAAGAATATTCTTCAACAAATCGTCTCAATAAATCATTGGCAACATCATTGTAAGTCATACATGTATCGTCAGATAACAGGAGTCTAATGGCGCAATGTAAAATCATAAAGTGTTTGTAGAGCGATTGTTTTAATCTACCCTTCAGTACAATAGGGCCAGAGTATAACAAAAAAGATCTAAACTCTGTTGCTTTCCAATACTCTACACTGAAAAAAATTATGTTGTATAGTTTTACCAAATAGGTTTGTTAGAGATTATATCGTAGTTACTACCAGAAAATTGTTATACATACAATATTATATTGTTTTCAGTAAAGTCCTCTTTCTGTAAGTTATTGATGGTGTAAAGAACAATAAGATTTGCTGGATTTAACAATTATTACGTAAATACAACAGAATAAACGAATTAACAACACTTTTAATAGACGGAACAATATTTCTGGTAAACTTCGTTTATTAGATAAAATCTATTTTTAAACTGAGTATACCAACAACCGAACGATGGATTGTGGGTACGGAACATTTGTGATTACAACAAAACCTTGTAGTAATAACAACCAATAATAAGGTTTTCCCAATACTATTTCTTAAATTATCAAGTAATATATAGTTGATACAGAGTGGCAAGGGGGTGGAGGATGCTAATCGGCACGGCGCGCAGCGGTCGACTGGAGAAGACTGTTGTCAGCGGAGTTCGGACTGCGGGTTGCCGATTGAGTATTGACTCATTTGCTATTCATCTTGCATCTATGCTCAGTTGTCTCATTTCGCATTTTCGTCGTTTAGCGGTTAATAATTACATTTATTAATATTATAATGGCAGACTGCGATGCAGCTGATTTTCTGAAAACCTGGAATCTTGAGCAGTACATTGAAGTTTTTCGTGGTAAGTACCTCTTAACATTTGATACATTTACAGTTCACTCTATAGCAGAGGGTTCCAAAAAATTTTTTTCCCGTAGACCATTTTAATATTTGATTTTTAAATATTAATCAATGTGTTTTTTGATACCTTACACGGAGCTAACAGGGTTTTTTTATAGAGGTCTCAATGGAACACGTTTTTTTTGCATATAAATATAAATATTATAAACATAAATATTTTGAATAAACACAATATATTTCACGTGACACTTGAATTCCGCGATGGCATTCACGTGAATTTACAAAATACGTGAGTTCCGTGATTTATATTCACGTGATCCGTGATTCGTTTTATTTTTAAATTTTTTATCGGTTTTAACAATGACTATAGTTGCCAATTAGTTGGATAAGATTAATATCTCATATATCTCTGATATAATACATTTCTTTTAAATACACGTCGAATAAATAGCTAAAAAAGTGTCAAAATAGTTTATGAAAATGTTACCATGTATGTAAAATGCTAATTCAAATATTTGATCAAAATTTCAATGGTCTACAGTTAATAATTTTTGAGTCAAGCTCAGAATCTAAAATAAGTAAAAGCAAATAAAATAGTCTAGGATATAACACTGCCAATCATAATAATAATAAAATTTAACTATCTACAGAATTTTAATTTTTTTTCGATAGAAAACGATATAGATATGAAGACCATACCCTTGCTAACTGAAGCCATGATGATGGAATTAATTCCTAGTGTTGGACACCGAGCACAATTAAAATCAAATGTTGACCAATGGAAAAATATTATCCAGCAGATACCTTCACCCTCAGTAATTTTATATTATAATAAATAGTAATTCATAAGTATATAAATCAATTGTAATTTTAAAATAACTTATCCATAAAATGCAATTAGTAATGCTCCAGATTAGGTTAATACCTAGGTACCTATTGTTTTACGAAATATTAAGACAATTACTTTGATAATGGTTTCATAAACAATCATCATCTGTATAAAAATATTTTATTCTCTTTTTGAAAAAAGTATTCAATTATGGGTGCTGGTTCGGTATGCGCTCTACAGATTTTGCCGTTCTACACTCGATCTACGTTTGGTACGGAAATATTGGACAACGTTAATCTGCCTCGTTTTTATATACCTATGATATGTTGCGTTTTCTATAATAATAATATGACTTTATTATCTTATCTTTGATCGTCTTTACCTTAAATTATATTACCTACTGTAAGTTTTATTACAGTCGTTTTCTAGTGTTCACGAGTAGGTATCGTTACGAGTATAATATTTTATTTTTATATAATAAAATATTTTATAATTTATAATTTTATATTAATTGTTAATTGTGATGGCTGTGATGACGTTTCATTTATTTAAAAAAATAACGACGTATGTAGAGCGGAAAATTATTTAACTAATTTGTATATATTTATATTCTATAATATTTTTATTATGACGTTTTTGAAAAATAATTTTTACATATTTATATCCTATAATACTTTTATTGTGACGTTTTTGAAAAATAATTTTTACATATTTATATTTATATGACGTTTTTTAAAATTATGAAAATAAAATAATAACTAATAAAAAAATGACCTGTAGCCGAACCAGAAACTTGATTGTAGAGCGCATACCGAACCAGCACCCAATTATGTGCCTACTTAGTTTAAAGTAATTACATGATGGTCTTATTTATTATTTAATTTAAAACATAATTTACTTTTTAATTACCTATTTAGTTATCATAATCAATCATGGTTAATTTCATTTTAGTATGTACATTTTTTACTCTGGATAAATTTTGTTTTTAGTTGTGATTTTCTTTAAATTATTTTACTAATACTATTATATTTTACAAACCCTTTTTTTCACTTAAAAATTAAAACTTTTTATGGAAGTAATTTTTTGTTTTAATTTCAGGCTGTATCTTGTAGTAGTATTGACACAGATATACAGATAACTGATTTAGTAGAAAATAATGTATGGGTAAGTCATATTTTTTTTATTATAAGTACCTACCTACCTTGATTTAACTCTATCTCATAATAAGTCATATTATCTTTAAATTATTTAATTGTTTTAATATTTCAGTGGATTGTTTTATTTCTATTTTAGAACTTAGTTTTATTATAAATAAATATATGTACTTAATTATCATAAGTATTAATGTTCAATGAAATGTTTGTATGAGAATAATTTGTTTTAAATTTCAGTCTGAATCGCCCAGTAGTAATGTAGACAAATTACCAGCGGATATAATACAAAGTAATTTATGGGTAAGTCATATTTTTGTTTATTATAACAAATGTTAAATAATAATGTTTGTAATAAATTGTCCTATTTAACTCCCTATAATAAATTATTTAATTCTAATATTTTGGTAGATTCTTTTATTTCTATTTCAGAACTTAGTTTCACTATGAATCAATTTATGTACTTAATTATCATAGGTATTAGTGTTCAATGAAATATTTGTATGTGAATTATATGTTTTTAAAATTTTAGTCTGAAGCTCCCAGTAGTAACAGTAGTGGAAGTAGTAGCACAGCGAAGAAATCACCAGAAGAAATAACACAAGATAATGTATCGGTAAGCGTATAATTTGTATTATATTATATTATAATTTTCAAATAATGTATTTATTCTAATATTTCATATGATTCTTTTTTTATATTTCTAAATTTTTTTTTATTATAATTCAATATTAGTACTTATTAAAGTCCTTAATATCTGCATATATTGCCAATGAAATGTTTTTGTCACAATATGTAGGGTCGTAGGGATTGTATACGTTAAATGTAAGACTATGAACTCAAGTACCTACTCAACAAATAATATATAATTTAGGTAATTTATACAAATATTTTTATCTTGACTTAGATCAGAACTCATACAAACAATTTCAGAAACAGTATTGATTTTATTAGTCTTATTATATAGGTACCTATTAGGAAGTCTTTATTAGTATTAATGTAAGAATAAAATTGTTATTTATTGTTATTAGTGTTATGCTTAACAATTTTGTTTAATTTTTTAATAACAATTTTTTTATTAGAAAGTTTTAATAAAAATGTATTCAAATATATTTATTATTATATTATTATAATAAATAATTTTACTATTGCAGGAAGTATTGGAACTACTTAGAACTACAAATGAAGGAAAATCGTTATTGTCAACATTTCATCAAAGTGGTTTGTTAGATAGTACAGGTCGTAGGCGTTTGTGTCACTTAATAATAAATAGAGAACTCAGAGATGATGTTCAAAGACGTATTCCATCGTCACGTTTACATAACCTTGCATACCAAATCACAAAAGTTTTTAAAAATGAACGAGCATCAACTTATTTTATTCCATACATTTCTTACGGACCGGGTTTAAAAAGAGCAGCCAAAGGGAAGCTTCTCGACTGTTTAAATAATAGGAGAAGGGAATATAGAAAATCTGGTTTGATTAATTCATCGAGACGAAGCTCAACATCTTCTGAATCATCTTTTAGTTCTATTCCATTACCGGAAGGACTTATACAATCGACTGAAGAAGAAGGAAATTACATTCAATCTGTTGTGGAGGAAAATCTCAATTGGCTAAGAAACTCAAGTGACCCATGGGATTTAGTAGAAATAAATTGGAATTTGACATCCAGCTTTCGCTTAAAAAGATTGATGTCACAAGATGGTCCTTCGATTGCAGAGTACATGACTGAGTTTCCATGTTTGAAAAAACCTGCAGGATATCTCCTTGTAAGTGCATGTCATATTATTAATAATTTGTAATTTGTATCTGATTACTCATTTGGTTATTAAGATTTTATTATTTATTCTTCAGATTTTGAAAGACTTTACCGTTGCGTATCCAAAATCTGTCGATAAACTGTATCAGAACTTACCAATATATAGGAAGAAGATTATTGACCTAACATTGACTAAAAGTAAAAAAACTAAAGATTCCACTATACATCAAATTTTGAATGATTACTTACAGTACAGCTCTGATGGTTAGTTGAAAATTATTTTGCTTAACAATTGATTAATAAATATTTTTATGAATCAAACAGTGTCTAAAAAAAATAAACCAATCTTATAGTCCTTGACTAACATGATTTTTATTAACAAATACATAGTACTTATTCATTAAATAATTCTAATAGTACATAATACTTATAATTTTTTAATGAATACCTATTTTGTATTCTTATACTTATTATTCAAGCTTTAGTTTGAAAATGAATTGGTAAATGTTTAGTGTTTACTGTATGTTATGGAATTATTATGTTAAAATGAAGAATTATGTCAAGTAATAAATTAAAATGTTTTTTTTTTTTTTTGTTTAGATGAAGAAACATCAAATATAGTTTGTCTGTTTTGCTTGGTATTCCTCATTGGGAATTCAGTTGTTAGGGGGAAAAAGTCAGCAACACAATGGAAGCCATCAAAATTAGAGGCCAGAGATGGTTTCATCACTAAAATATCTAGCGACGCTGAAATACAAGAAACCATTACGAGAAGGCGAGAAAAACTGTCAAGCCTAGGCCATACATTACAGCCATTCATAATTATTGTTGGACCAAGCTATCACTCTATTCAAAACTACTTGGTAATCGTCGATAATACTATTTATAAGCTCCACTCTATTACAGCTGCTGTTGATTGCTGCTTTAAAATATTTTTAACTTTGAATGCAGAGTACCCTGTAGAATCCACAGGAATATGGTCCTTTATTCAAAAGGGGTTTTATCAGATAAAAACGCCCTGGGATAAAAATTACACGACTGTTAGTGCCCTTTTATCTGATTTAGGGATTCCTATTATGCAGGGAGATTAATTATTTCTTTATTCATTGAATTTGTATTAATTGAACAATAATTAACAGTTAATTTTATTAATATAAAGTTTTCAAGTATTTTATAATGTATTTGAGTTTAAAGTTAAAATAAAAGATACATTGTGTATTTAAAATTTAAAATGCCTACTTGTTTTTTATGTAAAGAACAATTTGTTAATATTAAGGTTCTTTTTAAACACTTAGATCTATATCATTCTCAAAGTATTGATTCATATGTTTGTTCCGAAGGAAATTGCTCAAGATCATTTTCTTTAAAAAATTCTTTTAGAAAACATTTATCAAGCCATAACACAATAGTAACTTTTGAAACAAGTCCTGACATAATTATACAACCGTCTACTTCCCAGCAGCTCAATGAAGATATTTCATTAAATTCTATAATTCCTACATCAGATAATGTATCTGACCCAAGAGAATTTTTAAATAAATCAATGAGTTGTTTTCTTGCGTCTCTTTATGCAAATCCAATTATGCCAAGAAATGCTGTTCAACTGGTGGTTGATGGTATTGATAAGGTTATAACACAAGGTATTTTACCGTGTGTTGATAATTATGCTGAGAAATTATTAAACCGTGGTGAAATTTCCCCAGAATCTTTTGAAGCTTCTAAAAATATTTTGAAAGTTGTTGAAAACCCTTTAGATAATTTTAAAAGTGAACATAAAAGATTTAAATATTTCAGTGAACAATTATGTACTTATATAGAACCCAAAGAAATTGTAATTGGACAAAGGTTGAATACAGTTTTAAGGGGGGGCTTGTCTACCTTAGAACCTTGTAATTGTACAATGCAATTTATGCCATTACGTCAAATTCTCCAAAAGTTTTTTTCCTTAGAAAATGTACTTGCTGATACTTTGAAATATATGGAAAGTTTATCCAACAATCATAGTATTATTAGCAACTTTATTCAAGGATCTTTTTGGCAATCTAAGTTACAAAAACATAATGGGCGCACTGTTTTACCACTGTTCATGTTCTTCGATGACTTTGAAAGTGGGAATATACTTGGTAGTCACTCTGGTATTCACAAATTAGGAGCAGTATATGTATCTGTTGCATGCCTTCCTCCACATCTTATAACAGTTTTGTCTAATATTTTTATGGTTCTTCTGTTTCATTCTGCTGACAGAGAAGAGTTTAAAAACAATATTATTTTTAGACCTTTAATTGATGAATTCAACTTTTTGCAAGGTAATGGTATTGAAATTAATACACCTTTATTTCAAGGAAAATTATATTTTGATTTAGGTCTTATCCTAGGCGATAACTTAGGTTTACATGCTATAACTGGCTTTACCGAAAGCTTCTCTTCGAATTTTCCTTGTCGGTTTTGTATGATACATAAGGATAGATTGAAAATCTTATGCTATGAAGATGAAACTCTTTTAAGAAATGTTGAGCAACATAATGTACACGTTATAGAACAAAACATGTCAGCATCGGGAGTAAAAGAGGAATGTGTTTGGTTAGGCAGTGGCGGCTATCCTATACCTCAAGTGTATCGACGGATACACATGATTTTGGGGTGGGTCCGGGTGTGTGGGTAGGTGGTTGACTGCTTGACATATTATAGGTATTATATTATAATATAGTGTAAATAGCAAAGGGTATGTCATAATTATCTTGCTATATCGCTCCAATTAACGCTGGTTGCAGTAGCACTAGTAGCAGTAATGCAGGCATGAGACATGCAACATGCACTGACGCTGGGAGAATAGTCATGGCAATGCGTTCTATTAGAATTTAAATGTTAAAATGATTCTAATATGCTATTAGGTCTAGGTTAGGTTTTTTTATAGCATTCTCCAATAATTTTTAATAATTAAATGAAAAAACCAAAAAAATTATATTATTCTTAAATTGATAACTTTAATTTTATTCATGCTATAAAAAAAATAAAAACGCTACGTCACAGAAAAATTTGTTTCCTATGTCAGTGGTTAAGTAAATAGAGGTAATTTCTTATCGCTTGTTGACTTATTTTCAAAAAGATCACCATGTATGGCAGCTTATACTTCTAAATTGCAAAATTCGAATAAAAAATCCCATTTTAGTTTTATTTCTAAACTTAGGCAAAATCAGCTGACTGATTCTGTAGCAGAAAGTATCTCGACAGTAATTCAAACATGTTAAGTATGCCAGATTTTTCAGTATATCTATTGATAGCACTTTTGATGCATCCAGGAAGGAACAAGTTGCATTCGTCATTCGTTATGTTCATAATAAAACTTCAATTGTTTCAGAACGTCTTATAGCAGTTAAAGAGTCCTCAAATACTACTGGACGTGACTTATTTTCTCTATTTCAACTAGTATGTTCAGAGAAAAATTTAGACTGGAAAAATTATCTAATCGGACAATCTTACGATGGAGCTCCAAATATGAGATGACAATTTGAAGGTCTACGAAGCCACGTCCAAAAAGTAAATTCATCTGCTTTGTATGTATGGTGTCATGCACACCACTTAAACTTGGTATTATCTCGTGCAGTTGGGTGTTGCAAAGATGCAATGGATGTTTTTGGAAGTTTGGAATCAGTTTTTACATTTCTTACAACTGGAAAGTGTAGAGTTGAATGTTATGAAAGGCATTATAAACAACTTTATCCTAAACAACAAATGCGTCGGTTGAAAAGAGCCGCTACAACTCGTTGGATGTCTTACTCTGTTGCTCTTGTCACAGTATTAGACACATTTGAAGCTGTTGTAGCTGCCCTTGATGAAATACAATCCAAAGAAGGTCCCGATGATAAAAAAATTGGACATCTTGCAGGGTGTCTAAGTGACTATCTTTTATCCGAGCGATTTTTGTTGATTGCTCATTGTTTCAAAAAAATATTTAGTATTCTTTCTCCAGTAAATCAAATTTTACAAAAATCTGATTTAGACTTGTTAGCAGCTGTGAATTGCATTGAAGAAACTCGTAAATCTATTCGAAAACTTCGTTGCGATACAGTTTTTATGGACATTGTTAAAGAAATGAAATATTTTGAATCTTCTTCGTCATTTTGTTTCACTAAATTAAAAGAATCTCGCATTAGGAGAAAAAAATTAATGTCAGGTGAAACATCTCAAGACGACTCAATTCAAGATCCATTGCATAATATAAAAGTAAATTTATTTTTTTATTGCTTAGATATAATAGACCAATCATTTGAAACTTATTTTTCTAAAGAATCTCTGGAAGTTTATAAAGACCTTTCTCTGTTTAGTAGAAAACGATTAAAAGAAGTTTTTAATAATACAAGTAAATTACCTACTGATGCATTTTATAATCTTGCAAAGATTTATAATTCTTTTATAAATCAACATGAACTTATTAAAGAATACTTACATTTTTCTAAAGTATATTTCAACTTTGAATTGACTTCAAATCTTCCAAAAACGTTCCATGAAAATAATCTTGAAAGTAATGATAGCGAAGATGACTGTGACAGTGAAGACTTAGAAAATATTGTAGGTGAAGATTCAAAAGAAAAAAATAATTTATCAAGTATTTCAACTATATATGCCGTATTTGTAGCTGGAGGTCTAATTGAAGTATTTCCTACTTTAAACAATGCACTTCGCACTGCATTGACTTTACCAGTTTCTAGTGCTTCAACAGAAAGAAAATTTTCCAAATTAAAAATTGTGAAAAACAGATTGAGAACAACTATGACACAAGAGCGACTTGAATCATTGATGATGGTATATTGTGACAAGACATAAAATGTGACACCAATACTATCATTAACAAATTTGCATCTCATGGGAACCTTATAAATGAATTTAATGCTTGAAGTTTACACCTATTTGGCTATTTACTATCATATTTATTATTTTATTTTGTACCTATTTATTACATAAATTAAAATAAAATATTGAAGATTATATCTTTAGTAATTTAATTTAAAATTATTCTAATGTGAGTATACTTTCATGTGTCTATAAATATTAAATACCATTATAATTTTAAGTTTTTAAAAAGTGTTCTATAATATAGATGAGTATAAACTGTTTAATGTTTATAGAATATTTTTAATTTTGTTTTAACATTAAACTTGAATGATCTGAAATACTCAAACATTCAGGTAAAACATTTTACCTAAACAAATCTAGGTGTATAATGTATAATAATACATTTATATTTATGTGTGTAAGGAAAGGTTGGTGGGTGGGTGTCCACAGATTTTAGTAATTTGGATACACATGGTAAATTTACTGTAGCCGCCACTAAGGTTAGGTATAAAACATTTTAGTCTCTTTGACCAGGTAGGTGTGGATTGGATGCATGATTTTCTTGAAGGTAGTGCAAAATATATTTTTGCTTTTATTATACCATATTATGTTAATGAATTAAAACTTTTTTCTCTTGAAATCTTAAACAATAGAATGTTTGGTTTTGATTTTGGACCTGAACATAATAGACCTAGTGCGTTTACCAAAGAAAATGTGAATCAGGGAAATATCCGACAGTCAGCATCTGAAATGTTAGTATTGATAAGATATTTTGGATTAATCATTGGTGATTTTGTACCAGTTGAAGAGCCAGTATGGACATTGTACATGACTATGCGTAGAACTTTAGATATTATGTTAGCAGTATCACTTGAAAAAGATAGCGGCTCATTGCTCAGAACGTTAGTGGGAGAATTAAATGAATTGTACTTAAAATACAGTAAAAAATATCTGAAACCAAAATTTCATTTTATGTTTCATTATCCTGCTTTGATTAATAAATTTGGTCCCATTTCTCATCTCTGGTCTATGAGATTTGAAGCCAAGCACAGAACATCTAAAATTTCTGCACGATCAAATTTTAATAGACGTAATATTTGTTTGTCATTAGCTATTAAACATCAACTACAGCTTAATGAAACTTTTTTAAATGGTAAATTATGTAATACAGTTTTTGTTGGACCCTACAAGTTTTTAAACTCCATAAAACGACATGAAGTTCAAACATCGTTAAACCTTAGCTCAGAAGTACCCTTAAAACTGGTAAACTGGGCAAAGGTCAAGGGAACTCATTATAAGATTAATACAATAGTAACCAAAGATATTTTAGAAGATGATTATCCAATTTTTGCATCAATTATAAATATTTTTCTTTATGGTCCAGACAGAATTATTTTTGAAGTAAATGTATTCTCAAGTATTTGTTTTGATGAACATGTGTTTAGTTACGAGATTAATAAACCTGATATAAAAAATAAAGATTCTACGTGTTACATTTTTCAAGATTCATTAATTTCCCCTGTACCTAACAGTTTAAACATAGCATCTAATGGTAAACAATATGTTACTGTAAGAAGTCCTTTTTAATGTTTTATATAATAGATTATTAGATGTAATATGCATTTTTCTGTAAAATTGTAAATTTTATCATTTTATCAATTTAATTTTACAGCTTATTAATTATTATACTATACCTATGTTATATGTATTAACCTATTTTATGTATCTTTATTCTCTAGCCTCTACTGTTAAATTTTGTATTAAATGCATTCAATTATGTATAATTTATATTTATCTACTATTATATTTTTACTTAGCTATTTGATTTGTTGACTAATTGTAAATAAATACTGTGCAAACTGCAAATATCTTTTTCATTAAAAAAAAAAAATGTTTACAATGCAATTAAATTTTTAATTTTAAAATGTATAAGAAAATATGGTTTAGGCTACTTGATAAATAAATGGTGTTTAATAATGTACTTATAATTGTGTTCATAAATCATTATTGTCTATGAAACATTTAATTTTTTTAATAATAAGTAGTAAATATATTATTGACTAACATAACATAAATATATTAATATGTTTATTATTATGACAATAACATTGAGTAAATTAATATTATATTATATAATATATTGACTATATATTTTACTCGACGATAATAGCTACCTTATAAACATGGTTGTAGTTATTAAACGAATTACCATATTCACTTGTAATTGCAACATTACAATAATTTATATTTTCTAACTTCAATGTTATTATTACTAAATACATCAAAGACAATACTAAGTTGTTTGGTAATCATATCAGAATTTACTGCGATAACATTATAACTATCCTGTTACTCGCACTAATCTAACTGGTACTGATTATATTTTGATTTGTATTGAGTAGTAACAAAATATTATATACATCAAAGTTACCCATACAAATGGTTTGTACGTAGAACTAATCACAGTTCGGTTCTGATAACTAAAGGTGATGTTCAAACAACATTTTATTGTTAACAAAATTTGATTAATTATTGCAACTAAAATTATTGTTGTCACTGTAGCAACCACTTTTCGTGGTTACATTTACCATATTTCGTTCCACGTAACAATATATGATTGTTTTAATATTTTTATAGTATCTAAACAAATCCAAATTTTAGACTTTCATTTACATTTTGAAGCTTTTGAAATTGATGAAAAAAAAACAATAGCCAATGATTGTAAAATAAACAGCATCAATGAATTTAGTGGTCCACCTATAAACATCATAAAAACTGCACCAGGAAAATTGATGATTCGCTTAAAGGAATTTTTTTCCTAATCTATAATAATTTTTTAATTATATTTTTGTACATATTAATTTTATAGCTTATTTTTGTGCATATTATTTTAACTTTAATTACACAGGTGCTTGCTGTTGGTGCTTCTTTTAGTGCTTAGTGTATAGCATTAGTGTTAGATTTAAGCTATGGGAGACCAAACCAGCGAGGTTATGGAAGATAATAGTGCTTATAATATTCTAATACCTGATGACAAAATTGAAAATAACATTGTAATTGAAGTTAATGTAAGTTTTTTTTTTAAATTGAGATGTACCTGCTATAATATTTTATTCTAACAGGAATCAAATAACATGCCAGTGCAATTGTATGACTATAGTTATCCAGTAGAAGATCTTCAACTTGTGCTTGACTTATTAAAGACGTGGAAGTTGGAGTTCTTATATCAAACCTTACTTGGTAATAAATTTAAGTTAAAATAAATTTTTTTTTGTTACTAATTATTTGGTATTTAGATGAATTTATTGATATAGAAGCGTTACAAGTCATACAAAAGGATCATATTAATGAATTGATATCAAAGTTTCCTATTGGTATAAAAGCTAAATTTACTTATAAACTTCAAGAATGGCAAAAATACAATTCAATTGTAAATTTGCCGGTAAATAATCTTTCATCAATATCAGTTCTGCATACAACACCACCAAATTTGTCAGCAAATAATCTCTCATCAATAACAGTTCAGCATACAACACCGCCTATTAAAATATGTTTGCAAGAAGTTTTAAATTCAACAACAACTGGAAAAATGATCTTGGATTACTACAAAATCAATAAAAAATTGAACAATAATATAAGAACTTTATTGGTTGATGCAATTATTAGTTACATAATAACAAAACAAATTCCAATGTCTGTAAATCTGGCCTCCAGTATTGGATCAGATATTGTTAAAATGTTTCAAACTGAAGTGAAGGTATGTTAACTAACAAATAACAATTATCTAAAACAGTGCATTTAATTTACTAGGTATATATAGTTAATTTAATGTATATAATATAACTATTTCTGTTCTATAGGATACTTATTTTATGAAAGATGGTTTGAATAAAAATCCAAAAGGAAAGCTTTATTCTAAGTATTATAATTCCATGAGAACTCTCAAAATTAGTGGTTTGGTACCCAGTAAAAGACCTTCTGTCAAAACCATATCACACAGTAGATATGATATTGAATTTGGTAGGGACAAAATTATTTTTAACCAGTAGTAGTAGTAGTAGTAGTAGTAGTAGTAGTAGTAGTAGTAGTAGTAGTAGAAGTATTAGTAGTAATTTATTATTTAACAAAATATCTATTAAATAATTTGTAAACCTCTAACATTTTAAAATTCATTAACATTGTTTTTTGTTTGTTTTTACTAGAACCTGAAGATGACATAAATTATATCCTAGAAAAAATAATGTATGATAATAGTTGCTCGTTTCCTGAACTTGAAAATTTGTGGAAACAAACCACAAAACATAGACTATGTGAAATTCAAAAAACTTCCTCTACTGCCGAAATTCTTCAAAAATGGAAGAGTTATATTCAACCTCTTGGTTAATATAAATTTAATATTTTACATACATTATACAATTAAATTAATTTATATAAAATTACATGTTCAACACTTAAACAACCTTTTTGAAAATAAAAACGCCGCAGTGGCGTTGTTAATAATACTTGATGGAAGTACTAACAATAATACAATGACCACACAGAAAACTATGACATTTTATTATCAACTAACAAGAACAAATTAGCCAATTAACATTATTTAACAAAAAAGGGATACTTCATACTTATAAGTTATAATATAAAGCAAAAAGAGTTTTATGTTGTAGGTATATAATTATTGCTAGAACTAGACAGCTCTAAAAGCTTAAGAGTAAAGACTGACAATTCTCTAGAGGGTCCATGGATGGTCTTCTAGACATTTATTTAAACTATAAGTGATATAAGTATATGCTGTATCAATCTCTGTCAATATGTATTATGTACTTAGGCAGGGATATGTATCCAACCATTAGAACATCATGTCTCACCTTTACTGAAATATATATTGTTTTCAATTTTTAATCAATAATATCTTCTTGTATTATAACTATTTGAATGTACATATCTATTAGGTATAGTTTTTCTTATTTGTTTGTTTTAGAATAATAAACATTGTTTTACTCTCTATCACAAGCTTGTTTAAAAAAAAAATAAAAAGTAAAAACAAGTATAAGGTGGTAAGAAACAGCAATTTAATTTTTGTTTCTTATCAATTTGAGCATTTATATATATGCAAATGGATGCCCTTAACGGCCTAATATCTTTTACTTTTAATTTTAAATGGAACTGCCAGTCGAATAAAAAATGCCACCCAAAATTATTATTTTCAATAATAATAAAGAATAAAAAGGTAAAATATGTGTAATTAATTCAGAGCCTAACTGCAAAGTTCAAATCATATATATAAATATATAAATAGATATATACATATACCTATTTAATATTTATATGTCTATGTTGTAGACATTATTTTTTTAAATAATTGTTTAATATGCTGTCAGCGCCAAAAAAAAATTCTTAACTAGTAACAATCACTGATAAATAGATTTTAAACACTTGGGAGGATTTTAATTTTTCTCTGCTCTCAAATTTGACATCCAGTGTACTCACCAAACATTAATCAAAGTTATAATAGTTAATTATGTATTTATATGCAATTTAATTAAAAATAAGTGTGGGTAGGTACCATTCAAAGAATGACATAAAAACCATGGAAATAAATACCACAAAATATAATAATTAAGTACTTTTGTTAACCTATTCATTAATTTATAATAAAACCTTAAATCACATATTTTGAAGGTCAGAGACTAGAGTAAACTGGGTTTAATTGGGTATGTATTAAAAAAACGACACAATAGGTTATAATATTATAACTTATAGTTTATATGCACTAGGTATATTACTACAACGCTCTGAGACTATTATATCCATATATATTATAGGATAACTGAATTTCCTGCATATGAATTTTCCTATGAAATATACTGTTTTAGTTTTTTTAGTTTCTATGATACATCTTTCATGTGGTTAAACAATACTAATTCATTTTATTCCTGATTTTGACAAGCCTCCAGTCAGTACCTACCTACTCATTTTTTTAATTTGAAAGTTTTTCACATCATACAAATGCACAATAAACCATTAAGGAAAAGCAGTGTTGAGCCCAGATAAATATAATTTCATCTAGGTAAAGATAAAGATAAATAAATTATTATTTTTTCATTTATGCATAGTTTACTGTTTATTGTAATTCATAAATCATAAGCATATCCAATTTTAATATGTTTAATCTAAATATTGGTTAGTTTTTTTGGAAGTTCCAGTTCATAATACTAATTTATTGATCACTCCAATAAATATAAAATTAGGTACCTATATATATTAAAAAATCATATGTTAAACAAATTTGGCAATCTTGGCTTAGGTATATTATAATTTGTAACAAAATTAAAATATAAAAAATATTAAATGTACATAAAAAAAATTTAAAAACATAATTTTTGAGATCTGCAACATAAGAGCATTTCAAATGTGTTGTCTTTAAAAACCTGTACGGCCCAAATCATTCATTAGATATTGTTCAGAGTTGGTATGATAATAATTTTTTAGAGTCAAACCTAAAAAAGTCTAACTACCTATATATTATTTAATCTTAGATCTGATTCAGTTAACATACATAATCTTTTATATGTCCACATTCCATTAATTGTTATAATAAAATTGTATCATGTAATTGTCAACATATTCAAAGAGTAAATCATATTAAATATTTAGGGTTAATATTCGATGAAAAACTAAAATGGAATTATCATGTAGATAAATTGGTAATTACTATCAGAAAACTATTTTATAATTTTAAAAGCTTAAAATAGGTTTTAGATATTAAATATCTGAGAAATATATATAATATATATATATCTTTAGTTCAGTCTTTAGTTTACTATGGATTGCCTTTTTGGGTGTTACCTATAAAGATTATTTAACTCCGTTAAATACAACTATTAACAGTTTAATAAAAGTTATTAACTAGAAGCCTTTTTATACCCAACAAAT
>JANEHU010002451.1:0-13004 GCA_027563435.1 Nasonovia ribisnigri | reverse complement strand
GAAAATCAGTAAGTGTTTCTACTACTATTATACTATTTTCTACTATTGGACCGACTATTTTTATTTTTTTTTTGCGTTCGAGACGTATTTTAATGCGGTTATTATAATATTAATATCAAAATAATAATATTATTATTAAATAATAATAATTATTACTATTATTTATTTTTTGTTATTATTATACGGTACTATGATTAATATATTATTATTATTACGTTGAGGACGAGCATCATCTTTAGAACGGTATGTACAAAAAATTGCTTTAGAACATCGATATATTGTCAAAATGACCGTCTGTATTTGTTCAATAATCAATTTCAATAAATTTAATAAAAAAAATGTTGTTAAATACAGTATAAATAAAAATAAAAACTTATATGTATTTGGAATAATGAAGTTAATTTATTCTTGTATTATTGGTACCTTAAACAATGATATGGTTATATAAAATTAAAATTTATAAAAATGATGTTGTAGTTTTATATTATAATGAAACCCCCCCCCAAAAATGAATCCTGGATACGGCCATGCATTATACATATATAATAGGAGTCAAATATTTTTAAACAAATTACAATTTAAATTTAAAAATAATAAAATACCTTCTAGTTCAGTTTCAAATGTTTCAATATGAGTATTATTTTGGCTAGAACTGGAACTATAGTCTATAGACACCAAAAAACCGAGAAATGCTATTGTTCAAATTTAATTTTCTTGTCTTACACGAATAAATATGTCGTGTCCAATTTGTTTTATTGAGTCCTTCTCGTCGTTTACCACACACACAAACTTTTTCTGAATTCATAGTTTTTAATTGTTTAATTGTTTAAAAATTTAAAAATTTAAACACTATACAGTTGAATGACGTAAATAGGTACAATGAATATTAAATAATATAATTACAATATATAACGTTTGTAACAAAAAGTTCAATGATTTTCGCGCGACAACTACACGAGTACACTGTTGTTACTTGTTGGTACTCTGTACAAAACTGCTAATAACTAATAGTAATGACTATAATGACCAACAGCCAACCCAAATAAGCTAAAAAGAAAAACACAATTCACAAATATTATTTTAGTAGGCTGTAATCGTATCAGAGCCGATTACGATTTAGTACGATCTACGGGCCTACGGGATTTACGTTTATAAATAAATATCTACATTTTAATTTCTTGTAAGTTGTAGAAATTGGAGTCTCGTTGGGTTAATATCAAATATTTTAAAATATCACTACTTTACTATAACTATAATATCGTATATTCGTACATACAGCAGCCACCCTTTAACCAGCGTTCGGGCGTTCCAACCAACGGCCGTCATACCAGCCCGAGTCTCCGAGCAAAGGTTAGGTTAATGTAATATTATGTTCACTGTCGCGGGATCATACAATATTGCCGCCTGTTACATTATATTATTTTGATTATCAATCGATTGTCATATTCTCCCGTTTTCCTTATACGTTTCCGTTGCCACCATTTGCAGTCCACTTCAGTCCACTTTAGTCACACTGGCTAATGCCAGTACATAGCTGAGGTAGTACCCTCGCACCATGTCCAGCGATCGCTCGTAAGCGGGAAACACCTGACGACATCATCAATCCGCTGAATCTGCGAGGCTGCTCTAATCAGGTCGCCCCTCACACAACAATCAAGTACCTACCTAATAATTTTCAATGATCAAAATTAATATAATATCGAAGTTTACATCGTATTTATTAGGTAGTTATTTATCGGGCACCAATAAATACTGCAGATTGACAACGTTCGGACGGTAATTTATGCTTCTGCGGAGTGCAGAACGACTACAATCAGCCATGATTTTTCATAGGAATCGGGGAATCCTCAATCCGCCTGCCACCGAGTGGTAGAGAGTCCTTTACGTGACACGGGCTACTCCGGTTACAGATAATTATAGTTTATGTTCGGCTAAAAATGTTTTTTTTCCAGGTAGCGTGATCAAAGGCAAAAAAATATTTTATTTTCATGCGTGTCATCCTCAACAAAATAAATGTTATGTGAGAGGTGTGCCTGATGACGTGATGCATATTGCATAAAATATTCATAAGTTTACAACGAACAATATTCTAGTAGATATAGTATCGTATACGTCAATAAATACAGACGTACACAAATAATATTATTATAAGTACATAATTTAAAAAAAACCAGCGTTAGATATAGTGTTATAGGGTATACCCTATGTCCCTATTATGTTATTTATTATGATTTATGAGACAGTGTATAAATACAAAAAAAAAAAACTTGTAGTAGCCAAACCGATGACCCGGCAAACGGCGATCAAAGTTCCGGGTGCAAGGGTAACGTTACCCCAGCTCCCGAAACATTAAATAATGGGAGCGAACTCAGTCTTTCAACCTATAATATTACCAAGTAGGTAATAAGTAGTATCTTATGATATTATTCTGATTGAAGTAGTTTATTTTACTATTCAGCATTAGTACTATTATCAGTAGGGGCGGGACCCGTTTCGCCCAAAAATGACCGTACTCGTTTCGCCCGGGTACCCGTTTTGCCCAAATTTTGTTTTTATATGATTCCCGTTTCGCCCAGAGTAGTTTAGACCAATTTAAAATTAAGTTGGCAATAATTCAGTCAAATATTTGAGTATCATTTAGCGTTATCCAGAAAACACCACGAGGAAGCGATACTCTTAGTTTTCCAAAAATTATACTATTATACGCACGTCATTTTTTTTCACAAAAGTTTAACACATTTTTCAAAATATATTTATTTATACCACCTACAGTTTATATTTAAAATTATTACACATTTTTTTTATGAATTCATAACGAGTAATTTCATTTGATCGGTACCTCGTTATTTGTTTCTGATTGTGTACTTTCCTTTTAATTATATTCGCATCTTTTGATGTCTTTGGTATTTTAACGCTATTGATTTTTATATACGTATCAGTTTGAACGAAGTTTTTCACAAAATTTAACCAACTTAATTTTAAATTGGTCTAAACTACTCTGGGTGAAACGGGAATCATATAAAAACAAAATTTGGGCAAAACGGGTACCCGGGCGAAACGGGTACGGTCATTTCTGGGCGAAACGGGCTACGCCCATCAGTAGGTAGGTAAAATCAATTTTTATTGAAAAAAATGCATTTGAAAATATTATTCTGTGTATGAAATATAAAAATAATAATATATTTATTTAGCAAACAAAACAATCAAAAAAAGGGGTCAAGTGGATGTCGCTCTGCTGTACAGTATAGGTTACAAGTAGATCACTTAATAATGGATGATATTAAATTTGAATTCAATGATATAATATATTAATATCATTGTATACGAAAAACGATTCTGAGCGGAGACGGTATGCCAGATTAGGATATTTTAAATTATATTGATATTGTTATTTTATGGTAGCTGCTAAGTTGAATTAATATTATTCATATTATTTAATTATTAACCTAAAATTATCAGTTATGCTTGAAAAATATTATAATATATACTTTTACTCGTTAAAATTGATTTTAATATGTAATATCGTCCAAATTTGAACTTAAAATGTCTGTAAAAAATAACTGTTTTCAAAATTATATGGTGTATAGAAAATGCTTATATAAACATTCAGTGAAATTTTCATGCATCTACAGACTACAGTTATTATTTTTTCTCATGTAGCGATTTTCTTATTTTGTTGCAATTCAAAAAATAATAACTGAAGATGCATGCAAATTTCACTGAATGTTTATATAATCATTTTCTATACACCATCTAATTTTGAATATGTTTTGACTGTTTTTGAGCTTTTTACAGATCATTTAAATTTTCAATTTTTTTAGTTTTTCTTTATATAAATACTAATAAATTTTTATTTATTGGGCCAAAAATAATGAAAATTTAATACAAGGCTCCTGGTATATTGTTATACAGTAACAATTGAAAAATATTAAAAATTCATAGGCACACATTTTTTTTATAATCATTTAAAGTTCGTATTTTGACAAAATTCATCAAAATCTTGAAAATTATCAATCACTGTAATTAAACAACTATAAAATGGTCAGTTTTTATAACTAAGGATTGAAAATTTTAAACAAAGATTATAATAAATAGTACATACTGTAAACAAAAAATATAAAAAATATATAAACACAGTTACTTTTTACAGACATTTTAAGTTCAAATTTGGACGAAATTACATATTAAAATCAATTTTAACGAGTAAAAATATATATTATAATATTTTTCTAGCATAACTGATAATTTTATGTTTATAATTAAATAATATGAATAATATTAATTCAACTTAGCAGCTACCGTATACGGTTATTTTATAAAATAACAATATAAATATAAAATAAAATATCCACAGTGACAAACCGTTTCCGCTCAGAATCGTTTTTCGTATACAATGATATTATATCATTGAATTCAAATTTAATACCGTCCATTATACAGTGATCTACTTGTAACCTACTATATACAGCAGAGCGACATCCACTTGACCCCCTATTTTTTTATGAATATAAATCCTGTAGATGTTTCTAAACTAATGTTTAAATATTGACAACCTGCAGGTGCCTTATACATTTTTTCTTAATTTTTTTTCTCATCACTCCTTAAAAAGTATTTGTCTGCGAGCTCCAACGTTCCCCTTCTTTTTTATTGTAAATATTTTTAAACAGATTTTTAAACTTTAACAAGCTAGTACCATATAAATGTTTAAACCTTTTTTCATGCTTCTTAAAAAGTTATTAGCTGCGGGCTCCCATGTTCCTATTCAATCAGTTTTTTCTTAAATTTAAATATTGTTGATATTCTTATATATATTTTTTTATACATTATAACGACCTAGCTGGTGCTATAAACATTTTTTTCTTAATTTTTATTTCTTGCTCATTAATAAATATTTGGCAGTGGGTTACCACGTTCCGCTTTCAATTTTTTTTTTAATGAATTAAAATCCTTTTGTTATTTATGATTTATAACCAATTTTTTAAACATTAACAACCTGGTGCCATTTTAATTTTTAGATTCTGAGCGGAGCGATGAATGTATTGATTTTATAATGATATGTGTTTTTAATTTTTTTTTGTGTCTGTCATCACCTTTTAGGACACTAAAAATGCTTCAATTTTCTTCAATAGTATACTTTTTCTGATAGGAAATTGAATATAGTTGGTACTTTGGGAAGTCAAAAATTAAAATTTCCCAGTAGCTTTCAAAAGCGCCGTGAAAAACAAATGAAAAATTAAGGAAATAACGTGAATTTTTACGGAAAACCAATTTTCGACAAAATCGATTTTGGTTTTTGGTTAAGTATATAGTATATATAGTATACCTATTACTCAGAGTATTTAAATCTATAAAACTAATAACAAGGAACTCTGTAGGTATAATATGTTATTTAGCAATTTAGCTACATTTTTGTTGCGAGTCCATTTTTTTTCGGCGTCTCGCAAGTCGCAACATTGGCAATAATATTTTTTTAGTTTTAATAGCAAAATTATAACCTACTATATAACTACTCTAGCGCAGGGTTGCACTAAACACTTAATGAATAATGAACCGTTGAGACACTAAATAATCTATTATTTGTTTTTTTGGATAACTACCTATTATTTTAAATTGATAATTATGTAGGCGTGCCTTGTATAATATATCGAAGAGTCTCGCTAGAGACTCCTTTCTGTGCATAAGTAACACCGATAAGAAACAGCACACCGACAACCGATAGCGAGACTATTATACATTAATAGTTTCGTTTCGGCGCTCGGACCTCTCACTCGCACGCGTCGGTTGAATGCAGAGTGCGAGAGAGACAGAGCTAAAAACTGCAGTTTTGTGAGTCTTTTTCTTTCGTCCGTCACACAGCGACCGCCCAAACTTCCAACGCCGCGCCGTAGCAACCGCCACGCGCCGGCCGCTACCGTACCGCGAACCTCACCCACAACAACAGCTAGCTAGTCTTCTATTCTATTCTATTCTATTCTATGCCTATTCTATTCACTCTGCGAACGCCGTAGAAGCGTAGAACATACTACGATTTGTAAATTTTGCTGTTACAATAAGTATAATTTTTTTGTCACAAATTCGTATGATTGACATTAGCAGGTACGTTTTACGTTTGCAGAATTATTATTAATTATTATTTATTTTTATTAAATTATAAAATATTTTTACGTACTCGCGTTGTTGCGATACCGAGGTCTCGTGCATTTACATTATTACATACGTTATTTTACGCGATTTATTGTTACAAAACAACAGCTACCTACGTAAATTTGTACCTATTATTACTATTTTAATACTATAATAATAATAATTATTATTAAATAATTGTATTATTAATATAAATTTATAATTATATATTATATATTATATAATTATAAACATTTATATTTTATTTTGACAATTGTGAGCTGTTTAGTAGTGTTTTTAACGCTATAACAGGAGAACATTCATTAGTCTCATTACGTAATTACAGCCTAATAAAATAAAATCAAATATTTAAAATCAAATATAGATATAATTTTCTCGAAAGAGATACTCGTTAGCGAGATACTAAAATCTGATTTGGCTCTTCACGTTGATCACATAATGTTTTTTCAAAACTTCATGATGCAAAATTTTGGATATCCGTTTTTCTGCTCTAACAATGACTTGCAAGCTCCACGTGATACAGATGTCCAAGCATTGCATATAGACAAGCATATACAGATTTTGCTTAAACCAATGAGTGTAAATGAGACGGATATTCATCATTGGGTATGCAGTTACTATAATGGTCATCAAATTTTCATTTTCGATACTTTATCTGTAATCAAAACCAGTCATATTAATTATGAGTTAGTTTTAGGCAATCTTTTCCCCTTATATTTGAGCTTGGTGGTTCTATAGAATTTCCAAAGCTTCAAAAACTTGGATCTCTTGATTGCGGTGTTTATGCTATAGCAAATGCTGTTGCGCTCCATTTTAGCTTAAATCCTGAGCACTTAGTTTATGATTCAGTAGATAAATTAAGGCTTCATCTTGCCAACATATTTACCTATAACTGAGGTAATTACTCCATTTCCTGCTAAAAAAATAATCGAACAGTGTATGGAACCCACACATCTCAAAAGGTGAGAAATCTGTGCAGATTTTCAAGCAGAAAACGCCGAAAAATGCGACAAGACAATGCGCTCAAGAATAAAAAAAGGCGAGAAGCTTATGCTAAGTTGAAATTCGATAACAACGAAAAACTTCATCAACAGCTGGTGCTCAAAAATAAAAAAAGACGAGAGGCAAATGCAACTGAAAAAATTTCTAACCATTTACAGTTGAAAATTGTTCAATTTCAAAACTTAATTAGACAAGTTTTGAATTACGAATTTTGCCCCATTCATCAAATTTTGCAGCCACACAGCAATAATTTGCAACCATTAGACGAAAGTAAAAGTAGAGTAGAATTTTTACTGATATCGCGAACTTCAAACATCTGGCACTGGGTATGCGTTTTTTACAACCTACAATCTATATTTATTTACGACCCACTCAACAGACCTGATACATATGATAAAAGTATTGGTTTATTACGATTATTATTTCCTAAACATACGGGGAACCAAAAAATTAAAAAAATTAAAAATAAAAAACCAAATCACGAAAATATAAAAGTGGCCCCAAAATTCCAAAAACGCCCACATTTTAGTATTCGAAGCAAAATAATTACATTGTCCTGAGATATCACAGTAAAACGTGCTTCGGAAAAATAATTGAAATCCTCAAAAAAACTACTTCGGAGTTGTTGACTTGTTTACAACAATATAATTGATATAAATTTAAATTATGGCTGTAATATATTATATTATGATTAATTTACACGATATTAATACGATAAACAATAGTATTATTATAATGCATATTTACAATAATTACAATCAAGTATTTAAGTACATGTTTGCTTGTCTTTCATATTTGAATTTATAATATGTAAGAAACATATTTCCAAATAAAATTAAATATAATAATATACAGGGTGATTCTTTTATCATGGACCAGTCAATATCTCGGTAAGTATTAGGAATTTTAAGACAATTTTTTTTTTAAATTTTCTAGGTTTTACTGTTTTACAATTTGATATAATTTTGATAATTTTGAGTCCCTTCTTTATTTGATAAAACACTATCAACTTTCGATTTTCAAATGGCAACACCTATTTTCAATAACGAAAATCTATAAACATTCTGAAAAAAATAATTTTAACGTTTGCAGAATTTAATTTGAGTAATCCGTTTGCGACTTATTTATGCTTAAATATTCGTTTAATTTACAGCTACTGGGCAATTTATCAAACCCAACAGTTAAAACCAGAAGTCAAAACAATACATATTATATCTCAATTTGTCCAGACGGTCATAATCGATAATAACTAATAAGTAATACGTACAAAGGTCACACGAGTTGGACCTTCCTATTTTGTACCCACTCCAAACATCAAGCCTGCAACAGGCTATCATCTACTATAAAAATAATATTTTACAATTTACCATTATGGTTAGTAATTGGTTACATAATATAGCACCGGTTACTGATTCTTGGTATACGGTCTTATCACTTATTACGTTTGTAGATAAACGAGAATTAACGGTTAATAAACATATTATGTCAACATTGAACAGCACGAGTGCACGACTGGATATCGTGATCAACATTTAACATTTAAAATTTTCAACAGTAAATTGTGTATAAGTTGTTGTAATTTGTAAACTGTTTATGAAAAAAAGTGTTTAATGTAAATTTCGCACTATCGAATAGGTATTAATTGTTATTAATTAAACCTTACATAAGCGAGAAAAGAAACAACAAAAATAAATTGATACATCAAAGGTAAGTCATATCAAAATAACTAGGTAGGAAGTTGATTTTTTTTTATTTATGTAGGACACCTATACACATGAATATAATATATTGAATTAATACCTATTGGTTCATTAATAAAATATTCTTTTTAAACATGGTCTTATTCGATTCTTGGTTCCTTATTCTATCTAATTATTATTAGAATAAGAAAGTAAATTAAATGAAAATATAATGCATGTAAGTTGTTAATTTAAGTTTATTTACAATAATATTATTTTAATAAATGTTCAAATTGACGACCATCCACTTCTAAACAAATTTCCAATCGTCTAAGTAATTCTTTTGTAGTAGCTTTCACTAACACATGACTTGGAATGTTTGAACAGGCATCTTTAATTTTCTGTTTCAGATCGTCTACATTAGATGGCATTTCCTTATAAACTACACTTTGTAGATATCCCCAAAGGAAATAATCTGGCGAAGTCAAATCAGGACTACGAGGTGGCCAACATATTTCTGGACTGAATGTTCCCATCCATTTTGACCCAAAAGTTGAATTTAAATATTGGATAACAGTGCCTTTATTATGGGCTGGAGCACCATCCTGCTGCCAAAGTAAATCTTTTCGACGTGATAAAGGAACATCCTTTATAAGATCATTTACATTAGCAGCCATTTCCTTGTAAACTATACTTTGAAGATAACCCCAAAGAAAATAATCCGGCGAAGTCAGATCGGGACTACGAGATGGCCAACATTGGGAATGTTCCCATCCAATTTGTACCAAAAGTGCTATTTAAATGCTGTATGACAGTATTCTTATTATGGGCTAGAGCACTGTCCTGCTGCCAAACTAAATTTTTGCGTCTAGATAATGGTATATCCTCCAAAAGAATAGGAAGATCATTTTTTAAAAAATTTAAATATTTATCACCGTTTAAATTTTTAGAATTCAAATAAGCACCTTTGTAATCCAAACTACACGACGCTCATAATATAATTTATATTTCTATATCAGATTGACTAGTAAATTACAAAATAAATATTTTTTTTAAAACAATATGGTGTATCTTAATTACTATGGTAAATTATTATATTAAACAGATAACATTTATTCATTTTAAAACAAAGTAAATCAAAAATGTCTATGTATTTTGAAAAATAATTCATAAATAATATACAGATACAAATGTATAATTTATGTACTTGGATTCAGGATTTAGAGCCAAGACTAAAGTAGTTAAAGGTCTATTCACACATTCCGTTTTTTTTTTTTTTAGTTATACATTTTTACAATGCCCCTATCTCTTAAGGTTTTCATTTCATTAAAAATAAATAATTACAAATTAATCTGTGTAAACTATAAAAAAAAAAATGGAATAGCTAAGTTATTTTGATTACACAAATAAAGGGACACAACAAAATAAATAACCTACATCAGACTGATATTACAATATTTTGTGCATCGAGGAAGCGAGTCCTGTATTATCAATCTGATGTGGGGCTATAGGCTCAGAGCCCGTTTTTCTTAGTGCCTACCCGACTTTCCATTTATAAATATTAGGTATTCTGGGATATATTTTTTGTATAATGTATAATTTGCATTTTGAATCAAAACTATCTTGTGTGTGAACAGACCAAATAATGGACATTAATTTAATACTAAATTATCAAAGGTAATAAACACATTAGTTATCAATAATTTTACTAGAATATGAACAAATTTCCGTAGTGCAAAGTTTTGCAGAATTTGGGTAAGGTCATAACTAGTAAAAAATATCAACACTTGATATGTCCACAGCCCAAGATAAATTAATAAAAATTTAATGAACATTAAACACACTTTACATTATTTAGGTACTCTAGATTACAACATATTTTTAGGGCTATGGATGTTTTAAAAAATAATAATCTTTTTACTTATTTTTGAAATTAGGTGAGTTTTTAATTAATATTTTATGATATAAAATTATTTTAACATTGCATGAAAATGACATACTCATATTAAAAAAAAAAATTTAAAATTTTTCAATTTAGATTGGTAAAAACTCCATAGCCCTACAACTTATGGTCTACTTAATAGTAAGTCAATAATTTAAGGTAATTGTTTAAACATAAAAACAATGTTATCAACAAATTTTACAAATGTAGAAGTAGTTAGCCTTGATGCTGCACACTTTTTCTTTATCTAAATGCAATTAAAAAAAAATTATTTTAAATTATTTAAAAAATTTATTTATTTTATATAAAAAAAATAATATATTTATACATACTTAATTGATTCTGTTGTCAATTTAAACATTTAAACATGTTTCATTCCATATTAACTTAAAAAGTTATCAGGTAGGTACTATATGTGACTGTGAGAAACCAAAAATAACAATTTTAATTTGTTCTACCAATCTAGTTATAGATATTTGAATTAAAAGTTAATACAACTAAATTCAATTGAAATTGGAATGAAAACAAAATTAATTCCCTAAAAAAAAAATTATGATTAACATCAAATTACTTATAACATTGATTAATTTAATAATAAAAAAAATAATTGTACTTACATAGTTATTGTTTAGTCTCTTGTTTATTTTATTCCATATTAATTTATAAAGTCTTCAGATTGGAACCAGTAGCAAGAACCTATAGGTACCAGTGTGCAATATGAATTTGTATTAATTACTTGTCAGATTCAACTGTCTAGTGTCTAGTCACATTATTATAGTTCAACGTTATTTTTAATTAACTATACCAATTTTATTATTTGCCACTGAAATAAAATCAAAATATTTTAATTGTAGTTATAGATATTTTTATTAAAAGTTAATGGGTACTACTAAATTCAATTGAAATTTGAATTAAAACAAAATTTAATTTCCTAAAAAAATTATGATTTACATCAAATTCTGTAGAACATTGATTTATTTTATATAAAAAAAATATTTGTACTTACATAAATAATTGTTAATCTATTGTATATTTTATTCCATATTGATTTATGAAGTATTCAGATTGGAACCAGTATCAATTACCTATAGGTACCGGTACCAGTATGCAATATGAATTTGCATTAATTGCTGGTCAAATTCAACTGTCTTGTGTCAAGTAATATTATAGTTCACTGTTATTTTTGATTAATTATACCAATTCTACTATTTGCCACTGAAATAAAATCAAAATGTTCTAATCATAGTCTTCATTTATCAATAATATTAATCATTTATTAAAAAAAAAAATCAAATTTTAGACTAAACTTACCAATAAAGTATACATACAAATAAAGTTGTCGGCAAAGTGTGAAATTTAATTCTCATACATAATAATGCTGATCGGATAGAAGTGTATAATATGCATATTTTTAATTAAATTTTAAACTAAAATAGGTACAACATTATTTAAAAAATGTAAAACATTATCAAAAAATATGCATTGGTTTAAATTTATATTTTAAATAATACACATAATTTAGTTATTACTTAAAATGTTTTTTGTGTTTAAACATTCAATGAATAATAATTAATATTCGAGATTCGACAATTAATTTATTTGACAACTATTAAACTAACGTAAGCAAAAACCACATGTTTTCAGAAACGACAGAAACTGTTTACTGTTTACCGTTTCTCGTTTACCTACAAACTCTTAAGAGATAAGACCGTATACCAAGAATCAGTAACCGGTGCTATATTATGTAACCATAATGGTAAAATGTTATTATCATACTTTAAATATGATACTGCTGACGATTCACTCGATGTTGTGAGTGGGGACAAGATAGGAAGGTCCAAATCGTGTGACCTTTGTACTTAATAGTTTAGGATTATAGGATTATTACTATTATGACAGTTTGGGTCATTAAATTGTGATATAATTTCGTTTTGACTTCTGGTTTTTACTGTTGGGTTTGATCAATTGCCCAGTAGCTGTAAATTAAACGAATATTTAAGCATAAATAAGTCGCAAACGGATTACTCAAATTAAATTCTGCAAACGTTAAAATTATTTTTTTCAGAATGTTTATAGATTTTCGTTATTGAAAATAGGTGTTGCCATTTGAAAATCGAAAGTTGATAGTGTTTTATCAAATAAAGAAGGGACTCAAAATTATCAAAATTATATCAAATTGTAAAACAGTAAAACCTAGAAAATTTAAAAAAAAAATTGTCTTAAAATTCCTAATACTT
>JANEHU010002450.1:0-11203 GCA_027563435.1 Nasonovia ribisnigri | reverse complement strand
GTATGTAATATTTATTAGAATCTTTATTTAAATTTTCAATCCTTACCTAGTTATAAAAACTGACCATTTTATAATTGTTTAATTACAATGATTGATAATTTTCGAGATTTAGATGAATTTTGTCAAGATTCGAACTTTATAAATGCTTATAAAAAAAAATGTGTGCCTATGTATTTTTTAATATTTTTCAATTGCTATTGTAATAATATATCAGGAGCCTTGTATTAAATTTTCATTATTTTTGGCCCAACAAATAAAATGTAATTGATATTAATAGAAAAAAAAACTAAAAATTTGAAAACTGAAATCGTCCGTAAAATACTGAAAAACAGTCAAAATATATTAAAAATTAGATGGTGTATAGAAATAGCTTTATAAACAGTCAGTGAAATTTTCATGCATCTACAGTTATTTGTTTTTGAATTGCAACAAAATAAGAAAATCGCTACATGAGAAATCGATTGAATATCTAATCTTGTACAAATTTGAACTTAAAATGCTCATAAAAATTTATTATGACTTGCTTATAAACTTTTTTTTATTGATAAAATTAGGCAAACTTATGAGGAATCTTGTATTACATTTTCAAATCTTAGATTTAAAAGAAAAATTTTTATGAATTTCTAACTCAAAATAAATTGCACATTTTCGCAATTTGTACGTATCTTGTCAAAATTTGAACTTTGATTACCTTTAAAAAAAATTGTGACTACGGATTTTCAATATTTTTCATCTGCCTTTGAAACTATATATTAGAAGCCTACTATTAAATTTTCAAGATTTTTTACCCAACAAATAAAATTTTATTGACATTTATAGAAAAAAAAACTAAAAAAATTGGAAACTGAAAATGTCCGTTAACAGCTCAAAATAAGTCAGAATATTTTGAAAATGCTATGGTGTGCAGAAAATGCATATATAAACATTCGGTCAAAATTTCATGTCTCTACGGTAATTTCTTTTAGAGTTATACCAAAAACCAAAATCGATTTTGTCGAAAATTGGTTTTCCGTAAAAATTCCCGTTTTTCCCATAATTTTTCATTTGTTTTTCCAGGCGCTCATGAAAACTACTGGGAAATTTTGACTTTTGACCCCCAAAGTACCAACTAGATTCACTTTCCTATCAGAAAAGGTACTATTGAAGAAAATCTAAGCACTTTTACTGTCCTAAAACGTGATGACAGACACAAAAATAAAAAAAAAATAAAAAACACACATCATTGTAAAACCAATACATTCATCGCTCCGCTCAGAATCTAAAAATAATTTTCATACTGTATGATGTGCTGTTTATAAATATTTAAAGATGTAAAATAATTTGTAGTTCATACACTTTTCCAATGAAAAAAAAAAAAAATATATACAGCTTTCTATATTTAGAGCATATTATATTTTGTTATCAATAATTTTCATGAGTATACGATATATATGGTATATACTATACCTTATTACAATTTATGTTTTTCGATAAACAAATATATTCAGATGATTATGACTATTGAAAATTAAAAAATATAAAGAGAATCAAGACAACTAAAAAATATGTGAACATTTTTATAAATGACAACTTCAATTAATGTTTTTAATATACCTACCAAATAATAAGTCATAATATGATCAATACTAATATTAAATACATTTATATTAGGTATAAGGGACTGTTTATTAAATGTATTTATAAGTATGAGACAATAATCTTATACACATGATACAATTTATTATAAAACTATAAATAAAGTTTAAATATTTTTAAAATAAATGCAGAGCAAATAAAATTTGAAATTACACAGAAGTTTGAATTGAATTTGAACAAATTATACAAATATTAACGTCGGGGTGGTCCACCACCTCGCCCACGTCCACCACCACTTCCACGTGGTCCTCCACGACCTCCTCGTCCTCTAGGACCTCCACGCCCACGACCACCTCTTCCTGGCCCTAAGACAATAATAGTTTTATTAATAAATATTTTATATTATTTCTGAATCAACATATTTTTGATTAATTTATAGGCAATTATATCCCTGAAAAATACAAATACTAACCTCCACGACCTCCTCGTCCACCACGGTTCATTCGTGATTTGGGTGCATCATCAACTAACAGGGTTTCAAGAGTAAGAGAGTCAGGTAAAATATAGTAACGAATGTTGTTACCTCGAATACTAAGCGTTTCATAATGTATAGGTTGTTGATTTCTTACAGTCATTTTAACAGCTTTAAGGTGAGTGTTCATTGCAACATCAACACCTAAAATTATATAAATGTTATACATTTAGTTGCATATTACTAAAAGAAAATAAATAAATAAAATTATTGATGTCAAATATTGTCAATCTAATATAGCTGCAATATTATTTATGCATTGTAAGTTTAATAGTTTATCTGGCTTATATTATATATTATGCTCTGATATAATGCATTTGAATTAATATATTATATATTAATTGTATCTTCTGAAATAATTTAAATTCAACATTATAATAAATTACTATTTCTAACCTTGATCAAATACATTTTGTGAGTAATCTAACATGTTATAATAAATTATGGTTATTTTTCCATTTGCTGGCAATATTTTCAAACGTCAATATTTGTTGGCGAATTGCTATAATTTTAACCTTATATTCGTTAAACATTAGTCAATTCTGTTTTAGTTGAAATTTAATTCGTTTTTAGTCAAATACAACATCAATATTCCTAATATAAATTACCAAAAAACTTTATTTGTCTTACCTGTAATAGTTCCATGAACACTGGTACCATTTTTAAGTTCTAATGTCACAGTTTCATGACTGAGTTTCATCAAAAATCTGTAACATAAAAAAAATATTAAATGTATGTATGTAAAATTGAAATTTAAATATAGTAATAGGCTTTACATTTAAAAAAATGACTAAAATATAATATGCTTTATAATTAACTGACGACTAACAAATTTGTTTTATTGTATGTTTATTAGGTACTTTAAGCTATTATTTCATACTGTTCTAAAATAACAGTAATAACACATATTATAAAGCACTGCATTTTTTAACAAGCTAACAATATTTGGAATTATTATTATTATTATTAAAATTTTAAACACATGCTGAAAAATCCTATGTATTACTTAAATTGTTTGAATTATTTTACTTCCATTATCCATTTTGTTAATCTAGTCCTGTAGGACTATAAGTTCATAAAAAATATACTTACAAGTAGGAAGGCTAGCATGCTAAAAGTTAAGCATGGAAAAAGTAACATTTAACTTTTACAATTTTGAATTTGAAATGAAAATAGCCCTTGATTAAGTTAATAATGTTAAGAAGTTGTATAAAGTAATACATAAGAACCTATTTATACAAGTATAGTAAACAAAATAGGTAACCTCATAATATTGTAACATAGCCTGTTAGTCAAATCATTTGAAGATTTAAGTTACGTGTGATAAGTAAAGACAAGCATGGTCTAATTCAGTGATCGGCAATAGGCGGCCCGCAGACCAAATCCGACCAGCAGAGGGGGAGTTACTGGACCGCTCAAAATAATTTTTTTTACGCTGGCTTTCCGCACATAATAGATATTTGATTTATTTGTATGATGCATTTGGATGTATTATGGATCCATATATGCATAATATGTAAAATTTCGTTCTCCAAAATAACGTTTTTAAAAAATAAATATCATTCAAGATGAACATCTCGATCTCCATTCTCCACCTTCAAAACACTCTGCCTACATAGTCACTCTTGTTCTCCAATAGTAAGAGTTAGAAATTTTAAAAAACTGGCCAATATTATGCTTATTATATTAAATAATTTGATTTAAACAGCTTAAACTGCATTTTATTAATTTATTAAAATTTCAACGCCGCAAGGGCATAGGTACAGAAAAAATGTGATAGATTAAACTAAGTTCAATAGTGGAACTTAATTACTTAAGAGTAAATTACATAGATAAATATTAATGGAATATATAGTGAGTATGATGAACATAATATTAGGTATATAAAATTAAAACTTATTTAACATTTATAACTATAAAAACAAACAAAATAATAAGATAGAGAATAAAAGTAGCAATTAAATATTATTCTTAAAATAAAACAAAGGATCGAAAAATATATCAGCCTTAGGTATATTATTTATAATGCAAAAAGTACGATCTAGGGGGGATGCGTAACCGTAACTAGTTCTATGGAAATTTTTTGTAAATGTTAAGTGTTGCCTAGAATTAAAAAAAATAGAGATAGGAAGAAGCAATAGAATATCAGGGGAATCAATTGAGCCATTCAGTAGTTTATGAATAAATGCTATGTTATTAAAACGACGTCAGTTATTTTAACACAAAAACAAATACTATTAAAGTTTTTTCTGGCCCTCGAAATTTTTTTTTTCAAAATATCTGGACTGCCATAGGATTTAATTGCCAAACCCTGGTCTAATAAGTTATTATTCAATATTCTATTAAACTAAGAAATTAAAGATACGCATCTTATAAAATCAATATTGTGTAAACACAGACAATCTAAATATAAGAGGCCAAACAATTAATAATGTCATCAGAAAATGCTTTAACAATTTATGTATGCAATTTTGAAATGGAAACTAAGAGCTTAATAATAGGTCAACATTTGGATCATAAAATTAATAACCGATTTACTGGTATTGGCATTTATGAATATTTAAAATTTTTGTTACTATGGAATGCTAAAATATATTTTTAAATATAAGATATAATATTTTCCTGAGCACCTTCTTTTTCAGTTGGGGAAATTTATTTCAGGAATTTAAAATACAAGATATGACCTGATACATATTAATTGTCATGTACTAAAGCTTAAATTTATAATATTTTAAGTGACTTTTTAAAATTAGGATATAAATATAAATGGTCTATGTACTGATATTAGTCTATTATGTTATAGGTATCTACACTATACAGGTAACAATATTAACATGAATAATATAAGTCTGATTAACTATTGGGTAAATTAACTTGAAAGTGGGGTTCACATTACATGATGTAATGAAAAGTTGAATATAATATTCAATTTTTAGGTAATGTGGTGCCAATAATTTGTTACCTAAGCATTTAAGAATATATTAGTTTAGCGTCTAACCAACTTTACAAGGCATTTTTAAATTATAAAAACAGGGTATTTTTATTAGGTAAAATAGTTGACGAAATATTATATAAAATGGACTAGAAACCAACACGGTTTGAATAGTTAACTAGTAAACAGCTAGTTTACAGCTATTGTTTTATTTCATGAGGTATTCTATTTGATACAGCCAAATAGAAATTACTTGAGCATGTAAATAATGTTAAAAACTAAATCAATACACGCAAAGCCTCTCGAGAATCAAGTTAGTCTCGAAATACGATTAATTGAATAAAGTAATAACTACCGGAGTCCGCGGCTAAAACCAAAATATCAACTTACTTGACTAATTTCATGATTACGTATTTATTTGAATTATAAAACTATAAAAGCTCGAAAGTCACAACAAAATCGGTATTTAGAATTTTAGAATCAAAACATTGGTCATTTTAGAAAAAGACGGGAAACTGCACGTGATAACTGATGTTGTCAACGAAAGATGCCGAAAACCAGAGCTACCACCATTAATGACTGCGAACACGCGAACGATTTCTCACGGTGATACACTGAGGGCCAGTATTACCATCTACATTTAAAATTAACGGACACCAGCTAAACGGCGGGATTCGGCCGTAATAAAATCTGTTATCAGCCGGTTAACGTTAACCCATATTAGAAATTCGCTAAGCTAGACCGGTTTAAAATTATCCCACATTATCCTGCACCGGGATAATGTAGCATGTAAACGATATGGTCCAAACATCCCGGTTCATTATTTTTCACACCGGTTTAGTCTAGCGAATTTGTATATAGAGTAATATTACTTTATATTATACAATATTGATATATGATACAGTATACAATATATGCAATAAATGATCTAAGCGTTAACTGGCCCTGACTGTGATCACAGAATAAATTAAGTTTCTCTCACCTTGAGATCTGGTGAGGAGATGGTTAGCCACCTAGGGCTTTGTCAGCCCTAAAATAATATTTTCGAAGCTTAAAAAAAATTAGAAAATGTTTGAGTAGGATTTTGAAATTTGTTTTTTTTTTTTGTTGTGGGCTTAGCCCTTAAAGTTCCTCACCTATTATACCTATACAATCGGCATGCAGTATTTACAAAAGCCGTGTATGTACCTGTAGACTATAGGTAAAACTAGAGATGTAAGCTTGACAATTTTCTGAACATTTTATTTTTATTCTTAACACAATTAATTGTTGAGGTTGTATCATTTAACCATTGGAATGTTAGTTTCATGTTTATTATTTAATTAGGAATTATACGACTGCTTGATTAAAGACCATTAGTTGAGGTACTCGTTTCCCCCTACCCACAAGTCAAGCACTGCATAGTAAGGTACATTATTTTTAAGACGAACCCTAACCGGCCTAACCAACGGTTTATCGCTACACAGAATTGTTTTCACCTAGTAAATATACAGAAGCTTTTTACGCAGGTATTGACCATTAAGAACATTTACGTGCTACTTGGGGCAGTGGCAGTGTGAACTTTTTTTTTCTATGAAGCAACTATTTAAAATAATTACCTACAATTTTTCACGCCAGGCTTAAACTGAGGATCACACTTGCCAGTTGTGACCACTGAAAGGCTGGATATATTATAGGGTCGTAAAAGAATTTTTATCTCCTAAGTTGTTATTAGTGTAATTAAGAAAAAAATTTGAACGTAAACCAACAATAGTTTATAATGAGCTCTTTACGTTTTACAGGCTGAACTGATCTGTCTGTCAATTAGTCTTTTATGGATAGCACTATGGACGACCGCTGTATGACTCTTCAAATTTGAATAGCACATAATTATTTTTTGTAAACAATTTATGTTTTTTTTAGCACCTCCAACGAGTACCTAGTGTCGTTGCGTTTATAAAACGCATATATAAATTTAAAGATTTTGTATATTATTATAATATGCCCACGGTGAGCACTTCAATATTCTCCGACATCATAGAATATTTTTTTTTAATTTTCCGTTTACGTTTTTGCGGACTATGGTTTCAATTAACAGCAAAAAATAACACGTCTTAATAAATAATTTTTTTTGGCAGAAATCGTAATATTAACCGCCGAAAATGGTGAAGATGGTAATGGGCGAGGGTCATTTTGGCCCAATACCATGATAGTTCTTCTTGTTTTAGAATTTTAGTGCATATTTAAGGGTTTTAAGTACATAAGTGTAGCATATTTTTCTTTTAGGACTTCATATCCTCTGCCCTAGTTATTAGTTACAAGCAGAAATACAATTATTAAACTGCCTATTATATTTAACAACCACGAGTAGATATAAAAACAATTTTATTAACTAACTAAATTGGTAGTAGATATTCTTTATTCTCTTTATTGTCAGATAAGCATTAACTGTTGTACAAAATAGAGTAGGTATAACACATAACATATTTATTGTCTCCGTCTGTCACACACATTACTGTATGTATATTCTTGGCTCTTCAATATTAGCATGCTGGCGTTGCCTATGCGTACAATCCAAAAAGCAAATAGCAGAACTAAATTATAAACACATCTAATGAACTAACACTTATTGCTGAACCTACCACCCAATGACGCAAATCTACATCGAAACTGCTGTTAAGAATTGCCATTGTATATACATAATAATATTAATCAATATTTAAATTTAACATTCATAGTAGCATCTACACAAATGAATAATATGTAGTCCTTCTTAAACTTAATTAAATAGTACATTTTATTTTATGATTAACTATTTTCTTTTATATTTATTGTTTTAAAACATGCAAGTGTAAATAATTATGAAATATAAACATAATACTTTACAAAACAAATAAAATGTGTTAATTGTGCTAATGAATGAGTTGCTTTTAATAAATAAACTGTTTAAATTGGTTATTATTTTTATTTCAATAACAATTATAATACATATTATTAATAATTACATATTGATGTACAATACACATTTTAAAATTAAAATGGAAAAAAGTACAACTTCTAAGGAGATAAATGATCAAGTGTATCAAATGTTACCTATATTCTATTCAGAATAAGAAAGGTACCAGGTAGCTGACTCGTGTGCATGGTTGTGGCTTCATTCCCAATGCTGACCCAAATGGTTAACTTGATGGGAGAAGCCACGGAACAAAAACTGATCGCCGCTAGGTACGTTTCTTGTTCTGAATAGAGTAGTTAATTTTTGCCCATATTGGAAGTTGAACATTTATAAATTAAGCTAAAAAAATAAAAATGGATGAAAAAATAATTGAATATAATATTAATTATATTATCACAGTTCAAACAACATCCAGTTGAAAAAACTCAAATTTTTAAGTGTATTAATTATTAAAGAACTAAAACTGGTATTGCCAAAAAATATAAAAACGAGGACATTACACTTGCTATTTAAGAGGTTTAAACAAAAAATTTTGAGTTATTCATCTTAAATATATTATAAACTAATTAAAGTATGTATTTTAAAAGTGGTCCCATGCCAGTATCAACAATGGTTGTTGTCTAATGAGGATTTTAAATAAAAACGGTTATGCACAGGACAAACTAAGGAGCATATTACTTAGACTCGTAACTACAGTAGATTTACCAATTCATCACACTATAAGAAAAAAACTTTATCTGTCAGTTTTTATTTATTGTTTTAAATAAATACTAAATCATTTTTAACAAACAAATAAAAAATAAAAATGTTTGACACAATATGTTTCTTCTATTTTATGGTAAAAATCTGTTAGGTTGATATGAATACTGTCTCCGTAAGGTTGTGTAGCACAAAACAATTTTCACAGATTAATTACGAGTGGCGTGGTCCTCTTAACCATTTTTTTTTATACGAGATAACGATATCCATTGTATACGTGTTTTCAAAAACTATTCAAATTGGTGGAATTTTTTTTTTTAATATTTTTATCGTAATGTACAAGTCAAATAAAATACTTTTTTGAAAAAACTAAAAAAACATGCAGTTAAGGGTTAATTACTAGTTGAAAAGACCCAAATTCAGTATTGTGGGGGTTCTGTGACTTAAAATATTTAAAATTATTGTAATTAAAATTCTCTTCTATGATATTTATCTGGTTCCATGAAAGAAGTAACCACAACTCTGTTGTTGAACTTTCGACCTGCCAAAGCTTGTTGTGCTTTTTGACAGTCAACAATAGCATTGAACTCTATAAACACCTGAAAGACGACATTTTTCAAATCAATATTTTATTATAAAATTATAAAGTTTAAAAATTATACTTTTCCGCAACCAGGCACATCAATTCCTTCAATAGGTCGTGGAATTTCTAGTGACCGAACAACGCCATATTTATTACACTCTTCACGGATATCTTCCAGAATATCTTCATATTCTTCTTCATCTTTTAGTTCATCAGGAGTTACCATATTCAGTAAACATAAAACCTGTAAATAATTATGATTTTAAAAATGTTTACCTTGTTTATTATTAAAAAAAACATTTACCTCAGTTGGAGGTCCTGCAGTTCCAACAACTGTAAGTCCAGGGACTTGAATCGTGACAGGTACTTGACCAAGCCCAGGATTCTTAGCCCCAATACTGGCCCTCTGTACAATTAATTTCTTTTCTCCTAATTGCATACCATTCAAACCAGCAATGGCCTATACTTACAAAAATGAAATCATTTATATTTGTGGCAAACAATGACTAACAATGAATTATTTGATTATAAGTCAATTATTTTACCTGATCAGTCATCACTACATCAGCATACTCGCAGAATGCATATCCTTTACTTAAACCAGTGGCAGCGTCCTTGACCAAATTGAATGCTTTTAACTGACCAAATGATGTAAGTAGTTCTTTCACCTATCATCACGCAAATAAATAATTTAAAACCTATTATATCCTGTTGGATACTAATTGACCTTTAATAATGTTTGTTTAGGACTCCCATATGTTATTTACTCAATAATAAACGGTATGCAATTTAAAAACAAAAAAGATAGATAAAGAATTAATCTATTAAAATCTGAAGTGTTTCATAAGAAATGTTGTATTTTTTTTAACACTTATACATTCCAAATATCTAAGTACAATAATATTTGTTGTAAACTTTGATTTACTTTTATTATTTACCTGTTTTAAAACTGTTCTTTATGCTTTATCATAAAATTGCATAAAGCATTAATATATTAATAAAGCAGACCTAATGCTAAATATTCTTTAAAGTCAACCCCTCTATAAAATGTTAACTAATTCAGTTTATATTAATATTTTACTCGTGACCATTTGCACAGGGTTAAAATTTATTTCAGTCAAATTTGGCCTAACCTTAACATGCATTTTGAATTCAGAGGCCGTTCTAGTCTTTGGGCTACTGGTGGCTGCTGTGGCAAAATGTCTAAAGCCTATTATTGGAAAGTTGAAGAATGTACCTACTACTAATTAATACTAATATGTATTTGTGTCATTAATATTTTACTCAGAAAATATGGTGAGGCGAGGTTCAGTTAAGACCTATTTATAAATGTATTGTTGACCGTACAAAAATCATGATCGCTAAAATTCATATTAGGTTTCTAATGTGTTTATATCATTCAGTATCTGTTATTTTTTCTAAGTTTTATGCATTACAGCTAGAGAGATGGTAAAAGTTTTAAAATATGTAAATTATCACAATATTTATTTTATTTTTACTATATAGTATAATAATAAGTTCTAATTAGCATTAATGGTAAATAAAATAAACTACTAAATACTTTTATTTGAAATTAATACCACAAATTTTGTTTAAGAAAATTAATAATTGATTATTTAATGTTATTCCTTATTAGAAATTAACAACTCATTATTTAGAGTTTACATTTATAGTACATAAAGAGAGATATTTTATTTATTCTTGTTAGTTGTATATATATTATTCAAGAAAGCATAAGAACAGTTTAGTCCCTATGACACATAAGTACATAACCAATGTAATATTCCGAAACACCACTTGCCTGTATGTCGATTTGGACAGACGAAACAGTTGTATCAGTTTCATTTTCAACCAAGTACTCTAGCTAAGGGCAAGGGGTATAGCAGAGGAACAATTATTAGCTTTTTACTGTTTCATTAAAATGTCTCAATTTTTTTTCTTTTTTTT